>OZ005652.1:321102237-321229737 GCA_963930645.1 Salticus scenicus | reverse complement strand
AAGTAGTTTATGACAGAAAATTACAAACTCAAAAGACTCCTTTATTCCAAAATGTGTTCTGTGAAAAACGAACATTATAATGAAAACAAAAGAGTGTCTGTTTCCCCCCTCCCCAATTTTTCATTGCCTCCTAGTTGAAGGGGTGAAGATCTATTAATAGAACTATCACGTGATTCTACATCTGTCTGTTTTTCATCAGAATAGATTCTGATTTAGTTTGTGTTTATGTTTTACTATGTAAAGTGAGAGAATATATCTCGCTTCCTTTTAATTTTCTTTCTATTTTCTTTTTTATTAAATGTATAAGTTTAAGTTTCAAGAAAAGTCTCGAAATGATTTTTTGTGTCATATTAATTAGATTATTATTTACAGAGAGAAAATAATAATTATAATATAAAATAGGAATATTAAAAAGACGGTATGCGCCAATGGGACGCCAGACTCTTCAGAACAGAAAAGGTAAGCTCATAATTTTTTCAATACTTCTGTCTTTGAAGAAATAAATATTTGCTTTTGCAATTTTGTTTAATAAGCGTTTAATGAGCTACCGAGTGATGGAAAAATATTTCCACTAGATGATGATGCTGATGTAATATTAAACAAATGAAAAGTGAAAAATGTAACATTGTTCTTAAGTAACATATTAAAGCTTAAAACTCGTTTTCTGAAAATTGAAGAATTAATGCAGAAATATCATAAAAACAAAACTTTCAAAAATAAATTCTTCTCAAAAATAAAGTATTCACTACAAACAAAAAGAAATCAACAATGGCATCTTATAAAGAAAGTCCAATCATCGAAAAATTAAATTCTGAAAATTATTCAGTATGGAAATTTTGATGAAGGTATTTGAAATGTATTATGATGGTATATGATGAAATGTATTTGATGAAGGATGAGTTATATGATGTAATACCAGACGACCCGCCAAATCCAATCACAGATGTATGGCGGAAAAAGGACAATAAAGCGCGTACCATAATAAACTTGCTCATTGATGATTCCCAAATTATACATATTAAACAATGCCAAACAGCCCAAGAAACGTGGAACAAGTTGCGTGATATCCACGAAAGAACAAACCTAAGTAGCAAATTGTATTTATTGAGAAAATTACATAGCACAAAACTAGAAGAAGGTGGCGATATGCAGACCCACATAAATAAAATGTTGGAAATTATCGATAAATTGAAATCCATTGGGAAAGAAATCAAATTCGCACACATTTTTGCATTGTTATTGTGCTCTGTACCTAAAAGTTACGAAACACTAATAATAGCCTTTGAAGCTCGCCCTGAAAACGAATTGACACCTAACAATGTTAGCAGTAAATTGATCGACGAATTCAATCGTCGAAAAGAAGCTTCCGAAAACAACGGAAACTCTTCTAAAGCTTTTCACACAAACAAAAAACTGCAGTATAATAGTAATTTCAAAAAGGAAAATAAATACTGCACTTACTGCAGAAAAGCAAATCATAATAAATCGGAGTGCTGGCATCTGAAGAATAGAAATGCTGATAACACTAAAAACAAACAATTTAGAAATAAATTCCGAACAACCAATTCCTCACAGTTAGTGACACACAATGATGAGTTGCCACACACACATACACAACAACAAAGCCATCCAAAACAAATGAAGCAAATAACATCACAAACAAAACAAATGGCTTTCATGACTCAAAATGCAACGACGAACAACTTTATAATAGACAGTGGTTCGTCATCCCACATAAGCAACAATATATACCTTTTCGTTAATTTAGATGATTCACAAAAATCGCAAGTATGTGTAGCAAATGGTAACACCCTCACGTCACAAAGCCACCCAAAATGGCTGTAAAGTCACATTCACTAAACAAAAGTGTTACATATCAATGAAAAATGAAACCATTTTAGAGGGTACAAAAAATAACAACTTATATGAGTTAAACTTGCCCATGCCAATAAAAAAACACAACACATACCTGACTGGAGAATGCCAAAATCCTAACTATATTACTGTATGGTACAAACGCATGGGACATAAAAATTTCAACTCCATTTAAGAACTAAACAAAAATCAATTAGTTCTGGGAATAAAAGTCAATAACTGCAAACACGAGATAACATGCAAAACTTGCATCAAAACAAAACTGACTGACACCCCGTATCCAAAAACTGCAGAAAATAGGGGAAAACAAATACTAGAATTAGTACATAGCGATGTTTGTGGACCTGTTCAAGTACCAACAATAGGTGGTAAATCATATATCTTAAATTTTGTTGACGATTATTCGAGGTATACAATGATTTATTTTCTAAGTAAAAGAGCGAAGTAATCGAAAAATTAAAAGAATACGTCAACTTTACCACAAACAAATTTAGAAAGAAACCAGAAACAATAAGGTGAATAATAACGGTGAGTATATAAGCAAAAATGTAGAAGAGTATCTTAAAGAAAATGGTATTCACCATCAGGTCACCGTACCACATTGCCCAGCCCAAAATGGGATTGCGGAAAGAAAGAATCGTACACTAATCGAAATTACACGTACACTTTTATCAGAAGCCAACTTAGACAAAAAATTGTGGGGGGAAGCTTTAAACACCGCCAATTACCTACAGAACAGACTACCTACAAAAGCCACTACAAAAACTCCTTATGAGTTATGGCATGGTAGCAAACCGAATTTAAGTCACTTAAAAACTTTTGGCTGTAAAGCTTATGCATACATTCATAAAAGTAAACGGGGTAAATTAGATGACAAAGCCCAAGAAGGCATTTTTGTCGGCTACGACAACAGCGCTAAAGCTTATAGAATCTACCTGAAAAATGACCACGTAATACTTGGAAGGACAGTTAAATTCATTGAAGATACTATAAACAATTCAGGAGAAAACAATGAAATAAAATTACTCTCAGAAAATAACACAAATGAACACCCCGACACAGAATCGCATATAGGGCGCGAAATTGTCTGAATTGACATAAGTTCACCAGATCAAACTATCACTAGTGAACACGACAACACAAACGACACCTTAAGAAGGTCAAATAGACACAATATAGGTGTACCTCCTGAAAGGCTGATTTACTTAACAGAAAACTTTGAGGCCAATGAACCCAAAGATTATAACGATTTTCTTAACATAACAAACCCACAAGAAAAACAAAACTGGCTAAACGCAATGTAGGAAGAAATGAATACCTTAAAACAAAATAAAACATTCACATTGGTTGAACCTCCACCAGGAAGAAAAGTTATTGGGTCCAAATGGACTTATAAAGTCAAATATGACTCCTCAGGCAAAATAGCCAAATATAAAGCAAGATTGGTGGCGAAAAGCTTCAGTTAAAAATATGGTGAAGACTTTCACGAAACTTTTGCCCCGGTGGTATCACATAGCACAATTAGAGCCTTTTTGGCCAGTGCCGCTCACAGAAACAGACATGTTCACCTTATTGATATTAAAACTGCCTTCTTGCATGGAGATTTAGATGAAATAGTATACATGGAACAGCCTAAAGGCTATATTTCACCCGGAAACGAAAATAAAGTATGGAAATTAGAGAAAGCCCTTTATGGTCTTAAGCAAGCCGCCAGATCATGGCATTTGAAAATTGGTGAAACTCTAAAAGAATTCGGTTTTGCACAAAGCACAGCAGATGCCTGCTTGTTTAGGAAAGATGAAGCAAATCCCATACATATAATTATTTACGTGGATGACTTACTTATATCCGGATCAGACCAACAAATAGAAGAATCTATCGAGAAACTTAGTGCAAAATACGAGCTCAAAAATTTAAGAGAAATAAGCTGCTACCTCGGCATTAACGTACAAAAATCAAAACAAGGAGAATATTTAATATATCAAAGAACTAAAATAAAAGAACTTGTAGAAAAATTCAGTCTTCAAAATGCTAAGCCCACAAATATACCAATGAAACCTGGTTATCTAGACAATGCCTCCGATAATAATTTACTGAGCAACAATACAAAATATAGACAAGCCATCGGATTCCTATTATATATTGCTACTATCTCTAGACCTGGCATTGCAGCAGCAGTCAATATTCTGAGTAGACGCAATGAGAAGCCCAGGCAGCAAGACTGGGATGCTGCGAAAAAGATTATATGTTATTTGAAAACGACTGAAAAATTAAATTTGGTTATAAGTGGAAAGGAAAAACCTATTCTAACCTGTTACGCCGATGCCGATTGGACCGGTGATAAATCTGATTGCAAATCGATGACAGGAAACATATTCCTCGTAGGAAAAACACCAGTCCACTGGATCTAAAAAAAAAAAAAAAAAACGTGTGTAGCTCTGTCTTCTGCAGAAGCAGAGTTCGTATCAGCCGCAGATGCAGGCCAAGAGATATCATGGCTGACCAGGGTACTAGAGGACTTTGACTTAACACAGGAACTGCCCATAAGATTATTCGATGACAATCAGTCAACAATCAAAATGATTGAATCGCCCAAACACACAGCACGCTCCAAACGCATCGACATCAGATTTCACTGCGTGAAAAACCTGTGTGAAAAAGGAACAATTACCCTACAATATCTGCAGAGTAAATTAATGAATGAGGACTTGCTTAACAAGCCTACTCCTAAGCTAATCTTTCTGAAACACCGCGAGAGTTTGGAACTAAGATCGTATTCCTCGTTTGAGGAGGGATGACAGAAAATTACAAACTCAAAAGACTCCTTTATTCCAAAATGTGTTCTGTGAAAAACAAACATTATAATGAAAACAAAAAAAAGTGTCATTGCCTCCTAGTAGAAAGGTGAAGATCTATTAATAGAACTATCACGTGATTCTACATCTGCCTGTTTTTCATCAGAATAGATTCTGATTTAGTTTGTGATTATGTTTTAGTATGTAAAGTGAGAGAATATATCTCGCTTCCTTTTAATTTTCTTTTAATTTTCTTTTTCATTAAATGTACAAGTTTAAGTTTCAAGAAAGGTCTCGAAATGATTTTTTGTGTCATACGAATTAGATTATTATTTACAGAGAGAAAATAATAATTATAATATAAAATAGGAATATTAAGAAGATGCTATACGTCAATGGGACGCCAGACTCTTCAGAACAGAAAAGGTAAGCTCATAATTTTTTCAATACTTCTGTCTTTAAAGAAATAAATATTTGTTTATGCAATTTTGTTTAATAAGCGTTTAATGAGCTACCGAGTCATGGAAAAATATTTCCATTAGTTTAATATTGCTGTCTTTCTCATTTTGAAACGTTAAATTTTTAACTGATTGTGCCTGTTTTTCTTTCTATACTTATAAAATTTTGTTACAGAAAAGTAATTTTTCTGCTTTTGTAAACCAGCTATTTCAATGCTAGTGACTTTGAAATAATAAAACAAATAATTAATTTTATTAATTTCAGTGTATAATTTCTTTTTACATAAATTTCATATTTTTCAAAACTTTGCTTTATATTTGTTTAACTAAGTCTCTATATGAGATGTAATTTTATATAAAAATTCAATATTAATAAATTTATTAAAGAAAAGAGAAATTATTTTATCAATCAAAATATCTATTTATGTTATCTTATTTTACGAAATGTATTTCTCTTTATATGAATACTTTACATATACACACTATACAACTTTAATGCCCAACTACACACTTTGAGCACTAAGGTTGGATGCAACTTGAAAATGGAGTTTAATATGTTATCTATTGTGTACTTTTAACAGCAATATAAAATAACATTTATAAAATAACATATTGTTAACATTCTCGATACGTATAAATATACTACTGTCCCTTAAAATTGCTACACCAAGAACAAATAATAATAACGGTATGAAATTTGTTAAATACATACATTATATTAGAAAGAACAGTTGATTAAAATTTCAGGAAATTTGCAGTAATATGTACTGAGAAAACAGTGCGAAAAGCAGCGACCTCTGAGAGCAATAACAGCACATATTTGCCTAGGCATTGAATCGAACAGCGATTGGATGACATGTACGGGTAGAGCTCTTCATTAAGTTTTAACACGATGCCACAATTCATCGATCGAAGTTACTGGTGAGTGGTGGTGGAACAGTCGCTTTTCAACGATTAAACAGTCATTTTCATTGGTGCGAGATCAGGTGAATGCGCTGGCCAGAGCAACAGTCAAACACATACTGTATCAAAGAAGGTCCGGACAATACAAACAACTTGCGATCGTGCATTATCTTGCTTAAATTTTGCGCTATGGAGGCCTCGAACACAAGGCAGAGGGGCGGGCCTTAACTCATCAGAAATTTAATGGCCGCTGTTCAGAGTGCCAGGAATACGAACATGAAGTAATCGAGACGTGTATCCAATGGGAACCCATAGCATCATTGCAAATCAGGGACAGTATGATGATATCGAATCCCAGCTGGCAATGTGCATTATTCATAATGCCATACGGATAAGGCAATCTTGATGCTGTAAACAGGATTGTTATTTGTCTGAAAAGTGACTTCACGCCATTCCTGCGTCCAGGTTCATCGTTGATCACACATTAATAGCGCCCATATCATTGATGCAATTTTCAGGGTAATCAGAATTTTGGTAGCCGCATACTGAGTCACCACCTGGATTGATGGTGTGTGGTACCATTGCATACACGTCCCGGTCACCTCTTGTTTCCATTCCCGCCACTCTGAATACAAGCCATTACATTTTTGACAAATTAAGGCCCATCGCTCTGCCCTATGTTCAAGGCCTCCGAAACGCAACATTTAAGCAGAACAATGCACGACCGCAAGTTGTCCATATTGTCTGGACCTTCATTGATGCCGAATGTGTTCGACTGTTGCTCTGGCCAGCGCGTTCTCCTGATCTCGCACCAATGAAAATGACTGTTTAATCGCTGAAAAGCGACTGCCCCCCCCCACTACTCACCCGTAACTTCGATCGATGACTTGTGGCATCGTGTTAAAACTTCATGAAGTGCTCTACCCGTACATGTCATCCAATCGCTGTTCGATTCAGTGCCTAGGCAGATAAGTGCTGTTATTGCTCACAGAGGTCGCTGCTTTATGTACTGTTTTCTCAGTACATATTACCCGAGATTTCCTGAAAATTTAATCAATTGTTCTTCCTACTATAATGTATGTGTCCAACAAATTTCATTCCGTTATTATTATTCCTTCTTGGTGTAGCAATTTTAATGGCCAGTAGTGTATATATATATTTGTGGGGGGGGGGGGAAGAGGGTTAAATTTTATTTGAAATTTAGTGCTCCTAATTTTTCATGAATAAGAGAAATGGCTTTTCTTTTATCCAATTTTCTCTTTTTGCATGTGAATTCCTTGTACAAATAGTTTCATTTGATTATGGAATCAATAAATGTTTTACCTTTTTTGAAGAGTTTGTTAAAACAAATTAACATTCTGATTTTTATAGTTTTTTGTCATTAAAATTTACATTAATATAATAAGTGGGACTTTGGAAACGAGAAGTCGAATCGTAAGTCCGTAGATCCAAACCGGATGCACCGATATTTTTTAGAGTTGCTATATAAATAATCTATTAGATGTCCTTTCGTATAAATTATTTGGTTAGTTCAGAAAAATTGATAGGCGTCATGTATAAGTAGCTAAATTTGCGTGCAAAGGTACAATTTCACAAGAGTGTTCCTGTGAAAACGGCTGCACGGATTTTTTTCAAACTCGCCATAGTATCTCCCTTCTAAACATCCTTCCGTATGTAATTGTTGTTTGCTGTTCTACAATTGAGCATGTCAAGTTTTGGTGGATATCATATCTCAAAAATGGATCAAACGATATATATATATATATATATATATATATATATATATATATATATATATATTTTTTTTTTTTTTTAATTGCCTCATAAACCCTTTTTTCTTGTAGTCTTGTTAATACCAGAAAATTAGTAGTCATCCTGACTAGGTTGATCAGTTTTAGATCTCAGAAATTCGTGTTTAAAAAACAGATCTACTATTTCTTTTTTGAACTCCCTATTTAAACTCTGTTTTATATGTGTTTACATAAATATCAGCTTTCCCATACAGGAAAATGGTTAGTGTGTCTAATTTGTTAGGATGTTTTTATGTCTTTTAATCATGTTGTCTCCAAAAAGTACATATAATACGCGTAACAGTGAGTAATTGAAATCCTGTGTTGTTTTACTTCAGTATTCATCATTCTTCTTCTTTTCTTAACAAAAATAAATAAATAAATAAAATATCATTTTTGCTAGTAAGATTTGTATAAAACATTAGAAACAAAAGTTAAAGATTAACGATAAGGAGAGATATTTTTAAATTTATTATATATATATACACTACTGGCCATTAAAATTGCTACACCAAGAAGGAATAATAATAACGGAATGAAATTTGTTGGACACATACATTATAGTAGGAAGAACAATTGATTAAAATTTCAGGAAATTTCGAGTTATATGTACTGAGAAAACAGTACATAAAGCAGAGACCTCTGTGAGCAATAACAGCACTTATTTGCCTAGGCATTTATGAGAACAGCGATTGGATAACATGTACGGATAAAGCACTTCATGATGTTTTAACACGATGCCACAATTCATCGATCGAAGTAAAGGGGGGGGGCAGTCGCTTTTCAACGATTAAACAGTCATTTTCATTGGTGCGAGATTAGGAGAACGCGTTTGCCAGAGCAACAGTCGATAACATTCTGTATCAAAGAAGGTCCGAACAATACAAACAACTTGCGGTCGTGCTTTATCTTGCCTAAATGTTGCGCTTCGGAGGCCTTGAATAAGGGCAGAGCGATGGGCCTAACTCGTCAGAAATGTAATGGCTGGTATTTAGAGTGGCCAGAATGAAAGCAAGAGGTTATCGGGACGTGTATCCAATGGTATCACATACCATCAATCCAGGTGGTATGCAGCTACCAAAATTCTGATTACCCTCAAAACTGCATCATTGATATGGGCGCCATTAATGTGTGATCAACGATGAACCTGGACACTGGAATGGCGTGAAGTCGCCTTTCAGACAAATCACAATCCTGTTCACATCATCAAGATTGCCTTATACGTATTTAACGGCATTATGAATAATGCCCATTGCCAGCTGGGATTCGACATCATTATACTGTCCATCATTCTCAATGTTGTTATGGGTTCCCATTGGATACACATCTCGATTACTTCTTGTTCGTATTCCTGGCACTCTCTGAACGGCGGCCATTAAATTTCTGATGGGTTAAGGCCCGCCCCTCTGCCCTGTATTCAAGGCCTCCGTAGAGCAAAAATTAAGCAAGATAATGCACGACCGCAAGTTTTTTGTATTGTTCGGACCTTCTTTGATACAGAATGTTATCGACTGTTACTCTAGCAAGCGCTTTCTCCTGATCTCGCACCAATGAAAATGACTGTTTAATCGTTGAAAAGCGACTGGCCCCCCACCACTCACCAGTAACTTCGAACGATGAATTGTGGCATCGTGTTAAAACTTCATGAAGTGCTCTACCCGTACATGTCATCCAATCGCTGTTCGATTCAGTGCCTAGGCAGATAAGTGCTGTTATTGCTCACAGAGGTCGGTGCTTTATGTACTGTTTTCTCAGTACATATTACCCGAGATTTCCTGAAAATTTAATCAATTGTTCTTCCTACTATAATGTATGTGTCCAACAAATTCCATTCCGTTATTATTATTCCTTCTTGGTGTAGCAATTTTAATGGCCAGTAGTGTATATATATATTTGTGGGGGGGGGGGGGGGGGGAAGAGGGTTAAATTTTATTTGAAATTTAGTGCTCCTAATTTTTCATGAATAAGAGAAATGGCTTTTCTTTTATCCAATTTTCTCTTTTTGCGTGTGAATTCCTTGTACAAATAGTTTCATTTGATTATGGAATCAATAAATGCTTTACCTTTTTTGAAGAGTTTGTTAAAACAAATTAACAATCTGATTTTTATAGTTTTTTGTCATTAAAATTTACATTAATATAATTATATAACAATGTGCATCATAAAAATTAATTGATTATGGTGTACGTTAGAACTGTATACAAAATTCTTAGAAAATTTATTGTAGAGTTACTAGTATTTAAAAAATTATTATGGACGTATAACATTCTTCAAATTTTTAATACGTTCTCTTGAAACGCTATTCATATTTATTTTTATTATATATTTAGCAGTTTGAGAAATAATCCTTAGAAAAATTTTAGAAAATATAAATGATTTAATTAAGGATGGGTTAAGATCTCATTAACACTTAACGATAGTTAAATCATTTCCAATTTCTAATACTCGTACTTCAATTTTCGTTCTTCCCGCCTCAAAAGGTATGCTTGCTGTTGCTAGCAGAGATGGGTAGATCTCGATTTCGCTCATTTTCGCTTCCGCTAGGCAATGACTTCAGATGGGAAGTAATGCAACCCAATTGGTCAGCTTTTTAGCAAATATCATCCTCTGCAAGTCCTATATAATTGTTTTCTCCCGATTATCTTGTAATGTTTCTCAAACAAGATGTGTAAAGTTGCTCAAAAGAACAGTGTATTCTAAAACCTTAACTCTTTCCACACGCTTATTGAGAGAATTTACACAACGTTCTTGAGGAACGTTAGTAAAATTTTTTTCAGTGTTCAATAATCCCCAATAATTTTTAATTGTAACATTTTCCTAATCACTTCAAATATTGAGAGTTTGTTATGTGCATCAAATAGCACTTCTCAAATTTGTTGGCGATTATTGAATAAAAAATCCACCAGATCTGGTAACACTGCCCGTGGCATCTTACGTTCCAAAATTAATTAATTTTCACTGGTAATCCGAAAATTTCTTCGTGTGTAAACTTCTGAGACAGTGCCATTTTGTTTTTTTATGAGATATCTTGATGTAGAATAAATAATGTTGTCTTTTATCGATCCATGTCGTGTCAATGAACCTCGTTTAAGTTACGCTTTTTATTTAGTATTGAATTTCTCTGTGCGCCTATGTGATCCATTTGTCAAACACTTTCAATGCTCTTGCATATTTAGGGATTTCTGCCGTTGTTTTAGCTGCGGTTTTTTCATTTCCATTTCAAACAATTTATTGCAGTAATTTCCCAAATATGTCAAAAAATGATATATAAAGTCTGTCAGACTTTGAATTTTAGATTGTTAACTTTAGAAATCGTCTATCATTGTACATCCAGCAGAATCGAGATTTTTCTTGTCTTATTTTTTTATTTTTAATTTGATTTTTATATCACACATTATCAATAGACTTCTTAAACCTATTAAAAGTTACTGCAATTTTGTAAGTACATTTACTTTCTGATTTTAGCATCTGATTTTCGCACATCTTCTCCGATTATTTATTTTTGTTTGTTTCGAGGTTTTAACAAACAATTGTTATTACCTATCGAATTCAAATATTTTCACCCATTGCATTTCATGTTCCAAATTTGCTTAATATTTACTTAAAATGCTTAATATTTCACTTTGCTTAATATAATCACTTTGTTTAATATTTGCTTAAATTCCTTTTCAAAGTGTCTAAACATTGAATGCCTTTTATATTTTTTAATATGTCTATAAATTATTAAGTAAGGTAAAAAAAATTAAGAGAGATTGCGCACTTAGTAGAAAATGCGAGATGAGACTTCAGGTGGGTGTACAACATCCATAGTAAAGTGCCAGCTTGAACGTGCATATTGATTGCTTCAAGAGTTTAAGATAAAACGTGGTTATTTTATCTCGTTTTCAAAAATAAACGGTTTAATTTTCATAAATTTTCCTAAGAATTTCTAAAAAATTATAGCAATACAATGTATTTTAAAATTAAACAATTTCTCAAAAGCTACTAATCTAGACTAACGATACGAATCCTAATATTTTCTATAATTGTTGAATAAAACAGTACGCAATCTCTCCTATCAAAATAGGAGAGTTTTGCTATTTATGAGATATCGCTCATTAATTTTATAAAATTCTATACTAATAAAGGTTTCGCAGCTTATTGGTAATGACAAAAAAGGAGAATGAGTTTGTTATTGAATCTCTGGAGCTGTACCAAGAAAATAACTTCGACAAGCGCCTGGACTAGTTCAAAGCATTCGAGGCAGTGCATCCTTTTGGAGACTGTCCCCAGAATCTGAAACTGAACAATATTCAGGAGTGGCACGGTCGACAAAAACCACGCCTATGGTGGGATTTACCTATCGAATGTTACTGTTATTTATGATACTTTATCGCAAAATATTTAAATGTTATTGTGTGGCGTTTAGTTTTGCAACATATTCAAGTATGATACTCAAGTTTTGTGCAAAGTCAGTTGCTTAAATAGAAGCGATAAAACTTAATGCATGCAAAAAATATCAGCCTTTCAAACTTCTTTTTAAAGATTGTAATCGTCAAAATTTCAATAAGATACATTAAACTAAATTTACATAAAGGATTTTAAATTGAAACGATTTACTTCTAACCAAGTGAAATTTAGATTTTTGTGCGAAAGATTTTGAGGAAAGAAAAAAAAAAAAACTTTAATAAATAATAAACGGTGGGTGGATTCTGGACTTAAAAGTGGGCGAGACTAGCTATATATCATTGCATACATGCTGTGCTATCAGCGTTGCCAGATATGGCTTGATTTTTTATTCAATAAACACCAATAATTTCGAGAAGTGATGTTTTATATATAGTAATAGATTATCGAGTTTAAGACTGATTAGGAAAATGTTAGAATTAAAAATTAATGCTGATTACTGAATAAAAAATCCGCCAGATCTGGTACACTGTGTGCTACCCGTGTTTTTGTCTCAGAAATGCATTGCACGTCAATTTTTCTCGAACAGGCTCACTTGTGGTTAGCTTCACAATTTACAACAATAAATGCAATCATTGTGGACAACTAGAGATTCGTTCGGCAAGCAAGAAACCATTCAAGTTGAAACGGAAATGTACTAATTTTAATTAAATTGTTATCTAGTAACTTAATGTTATTTTACATTTCCTTTTCAACTTGGCAAATCTTGTGAAAGTCATCTGGTCTTGTTCTTTTTCCTGTTTTTTTAATATTTTTTCTTTAAATGAATTTTTCTAGTTCTTTTTAAATTTCTTTAAATTTCTGATTTTTCAATTACTGAATTCAAATATTCACTCCCAATACAAAAATACTTGTCTACAAATACCTTACAACAATGTCATTTAAGCGCAATTATTATTACTAGTATCGCCCAGTGGTCAAAACTCGACCACTTTTACCAAAGCAAAGCAAAACATAGATGCTGAGCCTTTTCTGAAATGAGAGGAAAACAGAAAGTGGAGGATTCAGTGATATAGCCCAAAAGCTAATCGTACCAATTCAAACAAAGGTCCAACGAAATACCAAGTTCGATTAAGTTATATCCATTGGTTCATGAAGTACAGTGTTCAAACTCAAAAAGGTAGACATTTTCTAAAAATGGTCCAATTAAGTTCAGGAAATCTCAAAACGTGTGACCTCATCGATAATCGAAATTTAAAATTTTTCTAAATATTATACTTTCTACTTATATATGCAGAAAATCGAATAATAAATCCTCTTTTTAAAAAATAAGTAATCAATTTCTGTTAATTCAAATGCAAGGAAATATCAAAGCGTGTAAATTCGTCGAAAACCGGAAATCGATTTTTTCCGTATCTCCTACTTTCTTGTTATATATGCAAAAACTAATAGTAAATTCACTTAAAAAAAAATAATAATAATAAGATGTCAATTTTCAATTAATTGAAATGCAAGGAAATTTCAAAACGTGTAAATCCATCGAAACCGGAAATCGAATTTTTTCCGAATCTTATATTTTCTTCTTATATATGCAGAAGATATAGTACTAAATCCATTTTTTAAAAAATAGGTTGTCAATTTTAGTTAATTCAGTTAATTAGATTTTAGTTTAAAAATATGTCTTTAAATTAGAGCTGATGTAAATCACAATAAAAAGAAAAAGAAAAGGGAAAGAGAAAGAAAAAGAAAAAGAAAAGAAAAGAAAAAGAAAAAGAAAAGAAAACAAAAGAAAACAAAAGAAAAGAAAAGAAAAGAAAAGAAAGAAATTAGATCTTAAATAAATTAGGAAAAAAAATTAGAACTTTCATAAAGCAAATCCTTTTTTAATTTGCGTATATTTTCAATAGCATAAAACTTTGATCTACCACACTCATTCACTCATAACCATTTTTACCACTTTAATAGCCATTGCCTCTTAGAATGAAAAAACTGTAGTCGAGAGTTTAAGAATTTTCCTTACAAATTACTGTGTCCATGGTTTTATTTGAATTTTAAGAAATTGCCAGATTTAACTACTTTCTTCTTTAGGAATTTTTTAATACAAAAAAAAAATATGTGTATAAAATATAAAAGTAATTTTAAATACCTTCTTGACATCCTAATAAAATTATTTTTGTATTCTGCAAATCTGGCTAATCATACCTTTCAAATGATACTATTTTCAATCCTCTTCTCCCTTACTTAATATGTTGAAAGTGTACCGCAAATTTCATGATTGCCTATTAATATATAGGTTAACAATTTAATTGTAGTAATGATTAAGCGCAGTCTCACCTACCTATGTGCACAATAACTCCTACCTTATAAGGAGATGTTGCGCAAAATAGCTCTCTCGGTTTTATTACAGCTGTTGTTTTAAACCACAGCAAAACAACAAAATAGTAATGGAAAAACATAGAAGAAGGATCAATTCAAAATAATGTACCAGTATTTTATCAAAATATGAGTATTTGGATTTTTTTTATAATATTCTGCTTAATTGTGCGCAAACTCTCCTAGCTTTACCTTATATTTTATTTATTTTTTTATATTATTTACTTTTTATTTCTTTTTAATTTTTTTAATTTTTTGCTTAGTCCAAAAGCACAGTGTAAAATAAAATAAATGCACACCTTTTTTTTTTATGATTTCTTAAAATTTTTTTTAACCCGTTAACCGCCAAAACACGAAATAATGCTTTTTTTTTCTAAATACAGTATTACTTATATTTGAATCATATATAACAATAATTTAAAATAAAATCATTAAAATTAGTCTTATCTTACTAAATACAGGGTGTTGCATTTCTACAACTTCAGTGGAATAAGAGTGTAGAATGAATACAAATAAATGTTTACGGAAAATTTCTTGAGGGAGCACAAAACAGAATAAACTACAGATAACTACAAAAGTAATTATTTTATTGTGAAAATTTTTTTTACAAGTTATGTAAACTCATTCAAATATGAAGATTTTTAAAACTTTTCACTTGAAATGTGTTTCAAGTTTGAAATCCATTTTTAAACTTAAACCTTTTTTTAGATCAAATTTTTGTAATAAACAAATAAACATCTATCCTTATTTTACTTAAAAAAAATACTTAATATAAAAAAAAGAAACATTTTTAGTTAACTGTTAAACGCAATTATTTCTGGTGTTGTGTGAACGCAACACCAGCGGGTAATGGATTAAAACATGGCTATAATCAAATGTCTCTAAAATTTTATGCCAAGGTTTACAAAAATTCAGTTGAATGCTAAATTATTTTCCGTAATGAAAATACTTTTTCAGGGAGAACAGATGTGTAACCTTTTCTGCTACAAAATTATAAAAATAAAATAAATTTTAAAGCATCAACATGTATATTTCAATTTCATAATAATTTGATTTTATTAGACATTTATTTTCAGTTTTAGGAAATCAGTATGCATATATTTTTATTTTTATTTTTCAACATTTAAAATAGTTTCATTTATTCTTTTATTACATCTTGTTCTTTTTTCTTTTTTAAGCATGAAGTCTGAAGCAAGTTTGAACTATCATTTCTACAAAGAACAAAGCCTTTTAAAGTTTCATAAAAGCATTTTCTATAAAATTATTTTTGTTCCGGCACACATATGGGTGAAATAAAATGAAAGAATGAAAAAAAATATTAAAATCTTAGTAAATAAAAAATTGTCCTTTCAAATATACAGAAATATTTCGAGTTTTTCTTCCATTAAGTCAAATTTATGTGGAAACTGTAGTTATTATCGAAGAGTGTCATATTGTTAAGAAGGTTCATTACGGTAAAGTTATCCCTTTTTAAGAAAGAAAAATCTGTTTGAAATTTCATGGAACTTTTATGGCGTTTGTGCCTAGGTTGCTCTGTTGAATAATGTCTCTTTACTCAATACCTTTAAACTTTGACAGTTTTTAAGACACGCATTTATTTTAAGTAAGCATTATTTTTACTACAGCATCTGATTTTGTGAATAGGTATTTTAATAAAAATTTACAGTGTTTACTTCTTTATATTAAATAATTATAAGATAAAAAAAATTTTATAAACCATGTTTTTTAATTTTCCGTTGAATCATATAAACGCTACTGAAGGCAGCCGGAACCCCAGCAATTGGATAAAAGTATTAAAAAAATTCCTTGCTATCGTCTTTTGAGCTATTATAAAAGTTTCAAATGGCTATCTAGCCGGGAAGTTAGTTAAAAGTTGATTGCAAGCTTTGTACTGGAAACGCTGCCGAAGGCAGCAGGGTCCCGAAGCAATCGGATAAAAATATTTTTAAAAAGCATTTTCACCGTATTCTGAACTGTTCCGAAAGTTTCAAATAACTAGCTACTCGGGAAGTTAGTTTAATAAATTTTCTGTTGAATCATATGAACGCTGCCGAAGGCAGTAGGGACCTGAAACAGTTGACTAAAAGTATTAAAAAAATATATTGCCACCGTGTTCTGAGCTATCCAAAAAGTTTCAAATATCTAGCTAGTCGGGAAGTTAGTGAAAAATCGATTGCAAGCTTTGTACTGGTAACGCTGCCGAAGGCAGCAGAAACCCAAACAGTTGGCTAAAGGTATTTAAAAAATGCATTTTCACCGTGTTCTGAACTATTCTGAAAATTTTAAATGTCTAGCTAGTCTGGAAGTTAGTTAAATAAATGTTCTGTCGAATTATATAAGCGCTGCCGAAGGCAGCGGGACCTGAAATAGTTAACTATAATTATTAGAAAAATGTATTATCACCGTGTTGTGAGCTGTCCTAAAAGTTTCAAATGTCTAGCTAGTCGGAAAGTTAGTGAAAAATGGATTGCAAGCTTTGTACTGATAACGCTGCCGAAAGCAGCAGGAACCCGAAACAGTTGACTAAAGGTATTAAAAAAATGCATTTTCACCGTGTTCTGAACTATTCTGAAAATTTTAAATGTCTAGCTAGTCGGGAAGTTAGTTAAATAAATGTTCTGTCGAATTATATAAGCGCTGCCGAAGGCAGCGGGACCTGAAATAGTTGACTAAAATTATTAGAAAAATGTATTGTCACCGTGTTGTGAGCTGTCCTAAAAGTTTCAAATGTCTAGCTAGTCGGAAAGTTAGTGAAAAATCGATTGCAAGCTTTGTACTGATAACGCTGCCGAAGGCAGCAGGAACCTGAAACAGTTGGCTAAAGGTTTTAAGAAAATGCATTTTCACCGTGTTCTGAACTATTCTGAAAGTTTCAAATGTCTAGCTAGTCGGGAAGTTGGTTAAATAAATTTTCTGTCGAATCATATAAGCGCTGCCGAAGGCAGCGGGACTTGAAATAGTTGACTAAAATTATTAGAAAAATGTATTGTCACCGTGTTATGAGCTGTCCTGAAAATTTCATATGTCTAGCTAGTCGGAAAGTTAGTGATAAATCGATTGCAAAGTTTGTACTGATAACGCTGCCGAAGGCAGCAGGAACCCGAAACAGTTGGCTAAAGGTTTTAAGAAAATGCATTTTTACCCTGTTCTGAACTATTCTGAAAGTTTCAAATGTCTAGCTAGTCGGGAAGTTAGTTAAATAAATTTTCTGTCGAATCATATAAGCGCTGCCGAAGTCAGCGGGACTTGAAATAGCTGACTAAAATTATTAGTAAAATGTATTGTCACCGTGTTGTGAGCTGTCCTGAAAATTTCAAATATCTAGCTAGTCGGGAAGTTAGTTAAAAATCGATTGCAAGATTTGTCCCTGACAAACACACAAACCCACAAACCCACAAACAAGAACCGAAGTTAATAAAAATATAAATGTTCTGTCAAATTATATAAGCGCTGCCGAAGGCAGCGGGACCTGAAACAGTTGACTACAATTATTAGAAAAATGTATTGTCACCGTGTTGGGAGCTGTCCTGAAAGTTTCAAATGTCTAGCTAGTCGGAAAGTTAGTGAAAAATCGATTGCAAGCTTTGTACTGATAACGCTGCCGAAGGCAGCAGGAACACGAAACAGTTGGCTAAAGGTATTAAAAAAATGCATTTCCACCGTGTTCTGAACTATTCTGAAAATTTCAAATGTCTAGCTAGTCGGGAAGTTAGTTAAATAAATGTTCTGTCGAATTTTATAAGCGCTGCCGAAGGCAGCGGGACCTGAAATAGTTGGCTAAAATTATTAGAAAAATGTATTGTCACCATGTTGTGAGCTGTCCTGAAAGTTTCAAATGTCTAGCTAGTCGGAAAGTTAGTGAAAAATCGATTGCAAGCTTTGTACTGATAACGCTGCCGAAGGCAGCAGGAACACGAAACAGTTGGCTAAAGGTATTAAAAAAATGCATTTTCACCGTGTTCTGAACTATTCTGAAAGTTTTAAATGTCTAGCTAGTCGGGAAGTTAGTTAAATAAATTTTCTGTCGAATCATATAAGCGCTGCCGAAGGCAGCGGGACTTGAAATAGTTGACTAAAATTATTAGAAAAATGTATTGTCACCGTGTTGTGAGCTGTCCTGAAAATTTCAAATATCTAGCTATTCGGGAAGTTAGTTAAAAATCGATTGCAAGATTTGTCCCTGACAAACACACAAACCCACAAACCCACAAACAAGAATCGAAGTTAATAAAAACATGGTAATGACATGGTAAAAATGTATTACTGCCACTGCTGTTCATTTTGTAGATCTGAGAATCTATCTCTTTACGAATAAAATTTTCACTAGCGTTGTGAGAGATACTCATGTTTGAAAACTAACCCATGGAACATATTTTGTATGGTCTGAAATTCTGTAAACATTATTTAACACTTTGAGCTCCACGCAAATTCTTGAAATCCATTAAAATTCCAAAATGATTCCTCCTGTAATAAATAAAAATTAAGCAAATTTTAACAAATTTTCAATCATTAAATGTAATATTTTTAGTTTTATATCCTATTTTATATCCGCAACTGATCGTTGACGCGGCTTTATATTTTATTTGACACTGTCAGCCACCGATGGCTGACAGGGCGCTCAACGTTTTAAATTTTTATTGGTACTGCTTTTACTTTCGGGGTAAAACTTTCACTGAAATATTTGAAGTATAACATGGTCTGCATACTCCTAAAGTTTCAAGATGATTCCTTCAGTACTTAGAGACATATGACGAAATGTCTAGAATCTAGAATGGCTGACATGGCGCTCAACGTGTTAACAAAGTTTTCAAATAAAAACGTCGCTCTAGAAAACGTTCATAGTCAACTTACGAATATCTTCCCTTAGCCGTTGTTTTTCCAGAAAACCATCGTTCTGATGTATCATCTCTTCTATGCATGTAATGGTCGTGAACGTTTCTAGTTTTAAAATTGCCATCTTATATCGAGAAAAGTAATGCAATAAATGTTAGCAGAATTAGTCAGTCTCATTTTTACCCACTTTGACGGTTCACATAAAGCAAAAAATTGCCCATCGTTATAATTTTTATGTATTTTTTAAGAAAGATTTTTGTATGTGTGTTTTGAGCATTTATTTCAAAGTAGTTTTTTAACTGACCTTATCTGTAACAACTTGTTCAATCAATTTTTTTGTTACTATGTTTAAAAGCATCGATTTTTCTTTCTCTAATGGTGCATTCAAAAATAAAGATTAAACTATAGGTTTTTTTCTTCCCCTCTACAGCTTAAAGTTTTTACCTAATTCAACTTAGATATGGTGATCCGACCGACTTGAAATGTTTTTCAATTATAGGTCATTATTTAACTAAGTTACATAAATTTATACAAAATTTGCGCAAAACTTTGTTTGAAAATAATTCTTTTCAATTTTCGGTTCAGCATGTTAAATTAAGAAATATTCATTTACTACAATAATTTCATCTCGCTCATAAAATTTTGAAATCTAACATTTAAAACTATATTTTAAAGATTAATTTCTTTCGTAAGGGTACTCACAAATATCATGTTACAAATACATTGAAAAAAATAATAATAACACAGTGGTACATTTCCATTAATACAGTTAAAAAAGTGTTTTTGTCGGATCACGTGCTCTTGTGACGTCGCTATTATGCAATAAATGTTGCAGGTTTTTTATTTTCTTATTAAATACAGACGCTATGTGCGAGATTATGCTGTTTATTATGCTGTTAATATTCTCATGTTTTTAAGTGACAACGATATTTTAAATTTGAATGCCAATATATTTTCTATTACAAGTCTAATATTTTCAGAAGTATCGTGAATATAACCACTTTTATATCCGTAACCACATACCTTCACTATTACTGAAATTATTTACGCGGATACAGTTGGTATTAAATATATAAAGAGAAAGGAAATATAAATAAATATAATATTTTTTTTGTGGTATCGTATGCACGTATAGTGACAGTTAAATCATTAAATATTATAATAATTATTTCCTAATAGAGACAATATTCGTTTTAGTTATGATAAAATTTCATTGTAAATTATTTTTACTTGACTATTTTTAATTATAGACATCTAAAATATGAGAGAAGGGGCAAACACTTGCGGAATTCGGTGAGCAGAGAAAGTAAAGAACGGAACCGCGTAGTATGAAAAATAAAAATTTTGTATTAAACTGCTGATCTTCTCAACTTCCAACGATTACATGCTTTTTTTTGTGATTTTAAATTTCAAAGAATCAAACTTGAACTTGCTGTTTTCTTGTTCTATAAATGAATTCTTGTAATTTTAAACAAAAATTTTCAAGCGAAAATTTACTCATTTTTATTAATCAGATAGAAAGCATATAATTTTTAAATTGCGAGAAATTTTCTTAATATAGAGTTAGTTAAATATTTACACATTTTAAATAATACATTTTGAATTGTTAATATAAATTTTAATTCAATATTATTTTAATTTCTAAATATTAAATTTCGGTTTTTAGTTCTGTATATTATTAAATTTCATTACAATTTTATTATTATTTATATGTTAATTTTTTTTAATAATATAAATAGGCTACAATATTACAATTACTTTAATTATTTTTTAGAGCTGCCTCTAATTTAGTTAAAATTTTTACGCATAATTTGACGTTTTATTGTGAATGCCAGAAAAAAAAAAAAAAAAAAAGAATCACAAAATTTACATGTGAAAGCAAACAAACGGTAAAATTTCGAAAATAGTATTTAACAGATTGATTGTTCATGAGTAGTAGTGACACAAAAAAGTATTCCAGTGTATTAAAATTTTCAAAAGTGCATTCCAATACCCTTTTACTACACTAAACATGAAAAGAAATGCTTTTCAGAAATCATAAAATCATGTCTTCTATAAAAAATGTAAAGAATAGCATTAATATTTTGCATGCAGTGTCATATAAATAAATTAAATACATTGCAGACTGTCAATGGAAATGCTTGAAAAGGATTTTTCAGTTGTGTCATGTCATATTTTTAATAAATAAAATTTAATTGCATTAAAATGTACATATACAATATATAAACAATATACATACAGGGCTTCTTGAAATCGGACTACTTTCTATTTGATAAAATCGATATGTTATGCATGATAAAAAAATTAATATTTCAGTGTTGCAGTCTCTTAAGGAAATTTGATTAAATACGGACTATTACCCCGTCCAGTAACTTCCCCCCCCCCCCTTCCTCCTCTGAATCGAATCTCCTAAAGGCACAATACCTAAATGCTGTCAGTTAGCCCTAACCACTTTCTTTTTCTTTATGTGCACAATTCTTTCTTTCTCCCCCCCCCCCCCTCTTTTTAGACAAAAAGAATAGATTTGTATTTCCCAGGGGTTATTAAAATTTTTTGTTGAGAAGATTCTGAAAATTATGTGCGAGTACAAAAACTAATTCTTCAGTTACCTGAAAATCGTAGCTGTATTGGGACATTGAACCCATCCATTCACCTAGGTCAATTTTTTAGATGCTGGAATTTTAAAATATGAATTTTTTGAGAAGATTGTGTAAATTATGTGTGAATACAAAAAACCAATTCTTCAGTTATCTGAAAATCGTAGCTCTATTGGGACATTGAACCCATCCATTCACCTAGGTCAATTTTTTAGATGCTGGAAATTTAGAATATAAATTTTTTGAGAAGATTGTAAAAATTATGTGTGAATACAAAAACCAATTCTTCAGTTATCTGACAATCGTAACTTTATTGGGACATTGAACCCATACTCTCTCCTAGGTCACTTTTTTAGATGCTGGAAATTTAGAATATAATTTTTTTCAGAAGATTGTGAAAAATATGTGTGAATACAAAAACCAATTCTTCAGTTACCTGAATCGTACCTCTATTGGGACATTGAACCCATTTCACTCACCTTGGTCACTTTTTTAGATGCTGGAATTTTAAAATACCAATTTTTTGAGAAGACTGTGAAAAATATGCGTGAATACAAAAAACAATTCTTCAGTTATTTGAAAATCGTAGCTCTATTGGGACATTGAACCCATACGTTCTCTTAGGTCACATTTTTAGATGATGGAATTTTAGAATATAAATTGTTTAAGCGAATTTTTCACGATTAGACTCAATTAATTATGAAAGGTTATTACAAATATATTTCAAAATTCTTGTTCTTAAAAAATGAGTGAGAACCTTGCACTCATCCTGAAAAAATTATATTTTATGACATTTATTTTTATTTTTTATTTTGTTATTCATAATAATCTTGTTGTTTATTTTTTCAATTATATATATATATATTTACAAAATGTGGATTCCTTATTTTTTACGAGCATGCATAATCTCATATATACACGCGTACACGCATGTTAGTATACACTTGTGTCTATATGTATAAATGTACAAGTACATATCTACACATGTACGCACAAATATGGATTTATGTTTCTATACATTGTTACAGTCAGAAAACTGTACATAAATCACATACTACGTATACTTTATATTCAAGTATGTATGTAAAAGAATATTTATATCGATATTTCAAATAATTTATAAACTCTATACATATATATGTATATATATACACATACATATATATATATATACAATACAAAAAACTATCGATGTTTTTTTATAAAATTACTTTTTTAAAATTCCTCAAAGTCTTAAGCTTCCTTTAGTAATAAAATATAATTATAATATCATTACAATGTTAAAATTCTAATAATAATTATTAAATAAATAGAATTGTTATTTAGTAATTAAACACCATAAATTAAATTTTCTCTAAGTAAGTTTAATTTTTATTAGACAAATAAAATATATTTGAATCTCACATCGGAGAAATTTTTTCTAATATTTTTTACGCAATATGTTTTATTTGTCTCAGAATACATTTTCAATTAAAATCTCATTAACATATCAATAGATAATCGAAAAGTAAAAGGCATCAAATGATATTACCACACTTTAGTTTTTGTTGCAACAAAAGAAACTACCATGACAAATTCAAAATACTCTAATATGTTGACAAGTCTATTGCTTAATTAATTAAACCTGGGGCACATTAACACTGAAACAAGTATTTCCATAAATAATCTAATAAGCTGAACTAACACCTAGCAATTCATTCAAATCTCTCTAATTACTTTCATTAATTACTTTGTGTACGGTCCCGTTTACGCAAAAAAACGTCATCCAATCTGCCCCCTCTCATTGTCCCGGTGGTCTAATTTCGGGTTCCCCCTGGCCCCCATTTCTGGGCGGGAGAAAGTGGGCTCCGATGGAAAGTGAATTTGGGTCCCCACGCCCATTTTCTGTAACCTGTCATAACTCTGCCCTCACTATATAAAGCCGACGAATTAATAGAGACGGCATTATAACCATCCAAGTACAAGTTTTGGATTCTTACAAATTAACAGACTTAGGGACATGAAAGTAAGTGAGAATTTGGTCATTAGCGAGAAATTTCACCTCTTATTTATTAATCAACTTTTTGGAAATTAGAAATTCAAGTTCGAAGAAAGCTTTAAAATGATTTGAATGAAGTGCTTCGAACTGAATATTTTTCTTCAACTATTCAATAAATTAATTTCATATAGGATCAAAGGATTAAATTTTAAGGTGCTTAATTAAAAATGATAATTCAAAATATATAATGAATTTATTCAGATTATACAGAATTTGTTAAAATTTAATTATTTATAATTATTTGCTATGATTTTTATGTATGATTATTTACTTTGATAAATTTAATAAATTTTACGATGAAATATTTAAATTTATTTATTGCTTAAAAATCAATAATAAGTTTTAATTATTTAAAAAGTTTTAAAGTCTTCAATTCTGAGAGCTAAAATATGGTTTCTATAATATTTTAAAGTCACCCATAAAAATCTAAATAAAAACTCAAACAATATTTCTAATATTAATTTAATTTAATTTTGACATTAAATTTTGAAAAATGGTTTTTATCTAATATAATAATATCGTTTAACACAATATTTTATAAATCTTTCAAGTTATATAAAAATAAAATATAACTCAAAAACTTTTAATTAATTTGCTTTGAAAATTTTATTAATTTTATGAGATAATTAAGATTAAACGAAATTAAATTTTAGTACATTTATTATTTATAATATATGTTTAAAATTAATAAATCATTAAAATTAATAATTATGATGTATTAAGATTTATATTTAATTAAAAAAAAAATATTTTTTGTAAATTATTTCGTATACTAAAATACACAAGGACAAGAATTTATGAAAAAATAAAAGAGTATCAATTGTAAAAAAATAAAAATATGTCTTCCAATTAAAAAAAAAAAAAAAAGTAATATTGCTCGACGCATATTTTTTAACATAAATTCAATAATTCAATTTCAAAAGTAATAACTTAATTAATTTCTTTTTCCGTCGAAAAAAATGTACTCTTGCACATGGATTGGTATTGCCGTATATCTGCCCCATTTGGAAGAGACAAAGAGAAATTTAAACTCTCTTTTTGAGCATTTGATCTGAAACAGCTGGATCTGAAATTTACCAGCTATTTTCAACACTTCATTTTGCAACTATTTTTATTACTTATTTTTTATTTATATATATATATATTTATTTATTTTTATATATTTTAAGCGATCGGGCACTAATCCTTTTTTCTCTGGTTTCAAAGGTTTCTCATCTTTCCAGTCAATAACAGACGGTTTTTTCTATTTCCAGATGACCGTACTTCTTTACCTAGTTTTTTTTTTTTTTTTTTTTTTTTTTTTGTCTCACTTTCTCAATCTCGCATTTGCTCTCACTTTTTCTATCTTTTACGTTTACCCACGTGAGATTCTTTACAAATTAATTAAAGGATTATCGGTAAATTTCAGTATTGCTGGAGAATATTACAAAATTTTATGTCGTAGATGAGTTCGATATATTAAAATAGTATCAAATTAATATTTTTAATCGATACATATATATATTCCCTTGCAGATCAATATAATGAAATACAGAGCACGTTTCTAAAGTGATCGTTAAGTTTCTATTATCTTTTGTATGTAGATTTTTCAAGTTAAAATACAATAAATAAATAAATAAATAAAATATCTATTGAATAATAATTTGTTTTTGTAAAAATATACAAAGTGAATACAAAATTATTTTTAAGGATAACGTTTTTAGTTTTATATCATATCGTTTTCTCATCCTAGGAGGGGCTTCCATTTATGTTATTAGAAAGGAATAAGGAATTTATCTTAAGAAACTAAATTCGCATGTAAAATCGCACTAGTTGAAAAAATGTGCGCACAGTTCTTTTATAATTTGATAAATTGTAAATACGATGCCTAATATTACTCGCATATACTAAGTTTAAAAATAATAATCAAATGTCTCTGTTGTAGTTTTATACGAAGAATAACTAAAAAGAAGAAAAAAAAAAGAGAGAGAGAGAGAGAGAAATTCGATGTTTTTTTTTATTGTTACTTTTGAAATAGAAATTTAAAAAGCTGGGTAAGGGTCCACCAACGGCCGAGCGATTCTGCGCTCAAAGCGGGTACCGGGTTCGATCCCAGGTTATGCTCGTCGGCCTAGCCATTCAGAGTTTTCCGTGGTTTTCTCCGAAACTCTCGTAAATACGGGCTATGACCCCTTCGATAGACCTCCATTGAAGGCACTACCCTCCGGCCTAGGAACTTAGAGCAGTCAATCGACCTTATTCCTAAATAAATAAAATAATTAATTAAACCTGGATAAATAATTATATTTTATTCTCTTCAGTGAATTTGAAATAGACCTTTAGAGTAAGCCTAAAAAACGTATTTTATGAAATGATACTTCAATGGGCTTTTCACAAGCATAATGCATGCTTCTAAATGTAATGCATTTTTGTTTCTATTTAAAAACAGAATTCACACGTGTCACAAAGCTCTTCTTCTTCTTCTTCTTCTTTTTTTCAATTATTATAAAAATTGTAATCATTTTCTTTTATATTTGTCGTATCTCTCCTATGAATTTAACACAAAATGCTATCTCGAAACAAATAAATCTCTAAATATTTAAAACAGCTAATTATGTGTTTTTGAAAATCTGTTGAGGAATAAGTATAAACTTTCATTAAATATAAAGAACCTCTTAGTTTAACATGTTATAAAGCTTTGAAGTGCTGGAGTTCTCTTGTTTTTTTTTTTTTTTTTTTTTTTTTTTTTTCCCTCTATATGTCTTTTTTTATGTGTTTATTTCAATGACAGTAAGATAACTTATTGTTGACATTTCATTTATTAATTTAAAAATACATGCTATTAAAAAAATCATATTCAAAGTAAATAAAATTCGTGTTTAAAAAAAAAATCATAAGGAATATTCATTATTATATACTACTTTGCTTTATTTGAATTCTGAAAAAACTTCTTATTCATATATATAATTTACAAAAAAATCCTCAAAATCAATTTTTCTTCTTTCATATTTCAATTAAATAAACTGTTTCGATTGAGAAAAGAAACATATATTTATCATTTTAGAAAAGAAAATTTAAATTAAAGTCAAAAATAAAATTTGTGTAAGGAAAAAAATTAAAATATTTAATAATTATTCCATATAAGTTAAAGTAAATTCAAAGAAATTACCAAATAAAACTGTTTTGTTAAAAAAAAAAAAAAAAAAAAAAAAAAAAAAAGAAACAAGAAACAAAGAAACAAAGAACGAAAATAACTTTCGAATATCCTCTTAGAATATTTTAAAATATCCTTTCAGAATATTTTAAAGCTGATGCTATTTATTTATCAGTTCTATGATCTGTATTTATTTATTTATTTATTTTGGTGTTGGCGTGATGTAGTCGCAAGTATTAAGGCCTATGTAAACCACTTAGGGCACAGGGGGCTTTTCTAAGGCGTAGTAGCCAGTATTTACGTAAGTTTAATAGAAAATCGTGGTAAACATTAAACGGCTAGGTCGACAAGCTCAAACAGTAATCGATCACGGCACTGCTTGTCTAAGAGCTTCGAAGGAAAAACCTCTCGTCCATCGGTGGGGCAAATCTCAACATATGTTTATTCAAATTTGCACATTATGTTTATACATTTTTTTTTTTTTTTTTTTAGTTAACCTTTATTTACACCCCGCGACAAAAAGATAGGTACAAAGTGTTTTTTCTTTGATTTTTCATAAAATAGCATTATCTAAATTGTGATCATAAAATAACACTATTCCAGGACTAATTTTTGTTTTAAGACTAATTTAGAAAAATTTTAAGAATAAAATTTTTCTAATTTAAGACTTCACACCGCAACAAAAAGATAGAAACAACGAGGATTTTTTAAAATTTTTTAATATGATTATTTTGAGTATGAATATTTTGTATATGATTCAAATATTTAATATGTTTTTGATATGATAATATTTTGTTATGGTAATAAATGATGAGCACAATTTAGATAATGTTATTTTAACCCTATCTTTGTACCTATCTTAGTGTGTAGTCTTAAATAAAAAAAAGTTTTAGTCTTAAGACTTTTCTAAATTAGTCTTAAAACAAAAATTAGTCCGGGAATAGTGTTATTTTATGATAATAATAAATAATAAGCACAATTTAGATAATGCTATTTTATGAGAAATAAAAGAAAAAAACCCTTTGTACCGATCTTTTTTTCGCGGGGTGTATTTATTTATTTTTGTCAAGTTTTATAAATTTAAAATTAGTTTGGCTTTGCTACGAGCATTTAATTACAACCGATATCACCCATTTAGCATGTATTTTAAAAGAAAAATCAATATAATATTTTTATATACTTATTTTATTCATTGAGCTTTAAACAAACTATTTCTTTTTCGACTTACAAAACTTATATATATATATATATATATATTTACTTTTACAGAAAAAACTGTCACAGAAGATAGTATAGGTTTGTCAAAATGTTCAAACTGCATATTGCAGATTAGCAATGATGTGATAATTTTTCTTGCGAAGTTTCATACACTTAAAAATAATTTCGATTTTATTTATTTATTTTTAATCTGGATACAGGCATTTTCTTTGTGGATATTGAATGGTGTGCATTTGCTACTTCAATCAGTAAAATTATTTTGAGAAAATAATTTAGCGTTTTGATAAAAAAAAAAAAAAAAAAAAAAAAAATCAATAAAAAAAAAAAATAGAAAAAAATCAATAAAGATTATTAATTTATACCGCTGTTATACAAGAAACTTGCCTTTTGCAATGAAATAAAATTATGTAAAATCATTAAAAATCATTTAGTATCTTTCAATTGCTTAATGTACTTAAAATGTCAATATATATATATATATATATATATATCACTTAAAATTTTATTATAGACTTAATACAGAATATTATACATATTTCATGACAGGGCAAAGTACGTCATTAAATTAAGATATTATTTTTCCGATATAAACACGAGACGCAAATCATTTGAAAAACCGAATGTGAACTAACTACTTGAAATTTAACTTTGTAGTTCTTTGCATCTTTTCTCACAGTAGAGGGTCCCACAAAAATGCGTATTATTCGCATAGATTTTGCGATAAATAACTATCGAAATAATAACGATATTAGTTCATTTTCGTTTACTTTGTTACAAAATATATATAACTATCTATAGTGTGTTAATCGCAGATTTTTAAGTAATAGAAGTAAAACTGCGATCACATGCAAAAAAATATGAATATATTAACCAATTAAAATATTTTTACGTCAGTATTAGTTTTGTTGCAATTAGAAATTTAAATTAGCTATTTAAATTTAAAAAAAAAAAAATGCTTTATTTTATTTATTTATTTTTTTACATCCCGAATCTCGGAATACCTGTCGTGTAATTTAATAGCGAACATTGTCAACAATGCTTATTAACATCTGTCTTTTCTTAAAATAATATAGATCATGCTTTAAACTGTAAATGAATATCAGTAATTCTATGAATGTTAATTTCTGATATTATTTAGAAATATAAAATTTGCAAAAGAATTATTTTTCTTTTTTTTTTTTTTTTTTTTTTATGTAATTTTGATCTGATATTGTTAATTCTATTTTCTTTATATTGTCAATGTATGAATTGCTGTAGCAAAAATTAAAAATTTAAAAACAAATAAACAAATAAATAAATTTTTATTTTCAGATTTTTCATTTTTATACATTTTGTATAACTGTTAAATCTAAATACCAGTATTTAGTAGCATTTAGAATTTAATAATTGTAAAAACTTTATCTAGTTAAAGTATTTTATAGGAAATTAATGTTCTATAAAATTATATTGAAAGACTTATAATAACTATACAAAAACATAAAGAAATTTATAAATTTATTATCAATTTAAAAATAATTTTATTTTGTCTTATTTAAAATATAATATGTTTCCTATAAATGATACATCTTTAGCATCATAATATTTTCATTTCGTTACAGGTTATATTACTGGCTTTATTCCTTGGCATTGCCAGTTCACAGCACTACGGTGGCGGAGGAGGATATGGTCCAGATGGAGTAAGGAGTCGATATTTCATTTTAGGCCATGGCAAGGCAGTAACAGGTCTTTCTACCTCAATTTATGGACCATCTGTCTCAAGTGGAAGTTACAGGCCATCCTCAGGTCATGGTGCTTCTTACGGAAGTTCTAGTCATTTAGGATCATCAGGTGGAGAAGGTGCTGCCTATGGACAGGGTTCAGGTGGATCAGGTTATGGAGGTGGGCATTCAGCTGGAGCTTCTCCTGGTATCTATGGCCCATCCATAAGTCACGGTGGTTATGGAGGATCTGCCGGACATGGTGGTGCCGCTAGAGGTCAAGGTGGTTATGGTGGTTCTGTAAACCAAGGAGGACACGCTGGCTACGGTGTTTCCATTGCCCATGGAGGTTACAGCGGCTCTCCAAGCCATGGTGGTAACCGTGGATCTGGACATAGCGGATACGGAGGCTCTGTTGGCCACGGCGGATATGGAGGTTCAGCAGGTCATGGAGGTTATGGAGGATCTTTGGGACATGGAGGTTATGGAGGATCTTCTGGACTTGGTGGTTATGGAGGATCTTCTGGACTTGGTGGTTATGGAGGATCTGCTGGGCTTGGAGGATATGGAGGATCAGGAAGCCATGGAGGCTATGGAGGAGCATTTGGACATGGAGGTTATGGAGGAGCTATTCATGGAGGATATGGAGTAGGTTTAGGTCACGGAGGTTACGGTGGAGCTGCAAATGGAGGTCATATTGGCTCTGTTGGAGGTTATGGATCAGGACCCAGTCATGGTGGTCATGGATCTGGACACGGTGGATACGGACATTCATCTGCTCAAAGATCATATGCTCCAGCAACAAGCAGTCATTCATCTTATGCTCCAGCCACAAGCCATGTACCTTCTAGACCTCATACTGTACCTGCTATAGGACATAGTGTATACGGACCACCAATTGGAGGTGGACATGGATCAGATCGTGGTTCTTATGGAAGTCACGATGATTACGTAAGTTCAAGTTTCTAAATTGCAATATTTTCATGCTTTTGAATAATACATTAATTACTAAACTTACTTTGTGATAATTTAAGAGTTATTTCAAATATATTGTCTGTGTGTTACTTTAAACAAAACTATATAAATTAATTGATTTCGGATAATAAAGTAAACTTTCGAAATAATCCAATTAATATTAATTAGATTATTTAACATAAATAACCTTATTATATTTTTAAAATAATATATAATTTAATAGTTCTGAAATGAAAAAAATATTTTAAAAATATATAAAATAATTTTTTCATATTTTTTTTTTTATAGTCCCGCCCTACGCCTTATGAATTTGGTTACAATGTGCACAATGAACATGGAGATCAACTTTCAAGACAAGAACACAGTGATGGACACGGCAATGTCAGAGGAAGTTATGGCTACAAAGATTCCTATGGAATTTTTAGACATGTTGATTACGTTGCCGACCATGCTGGATTCAGAGCCAGCGTACGAACCAATGAACCTGGAACCGATAATCAAGACCCAGCTGATGTACATATGCAAGTTGAACACAGTGGACATCACGGCGGAGGTTACTAAAGAGTGTATGGTGTTCAACAGCTTGCAATAGCGTAAGTATAATTTTTACCTATTTTGAATTTCAAAAATATTACAATGAATTGTACCCCATGGATTAATCATTTGAGTCTGAGTATTACATTGCATCATCAGAATGATTGTTGCATTATGATACATTCAGTTTATGCATTTTTTTCATTTAATATATATATTTTTTTTTTTCAAATTAAACTCAACAATTTAAAAACGCATAGTTTTAGAGAGATAAAAACGTTGCAAAGTTTTTTTTTTTTTTTTTTTTTTTTAATATATTATTAATAATAATATTAACTATAATAATAATTATAATAATAATTATAAATATTGAGATATACATATAGTTTTTACAGTTATTTAAACAATAATAACAAGCAATCTCTAACACAGCAGAAAATTTCATACCAACGTTTTAAAAGAGATATGAGATATATGGCGTAATTTTTATCTGGTGTAATTAAAGAAAATAGTTTAATATTCCTATACGTAGTAGTGCTTTTGTGTAGTGGAACTGACTTACAGTGCGTAACGGTACATAGAGAAAAAATGCTAAAAATATGATTCGGAATATAAAGGTTTCGAATTTTAATTTAAAATGTACATATCACATATATAAAATAAAAATTAATGTCGTTTTATTTTTAAAAAAATCAAAATTCTTTCTTTATAATAACGCGAATGTTATTTTTTTAATTACACGTATTTTTATTAGGTAAATTACACATCTGGAATTTTTATCGTTGATAGCAAGTAACACAAATTAATTTCTATTTAATTTGGCTTTTATAGAAATATTGTTTCATAAAATTCAAAACAGAAAGGAAAATAAAAATGTATCATATGTTATATCACAAGAATTTTTTTAAATTAAAATGAGGCAATATCAACATGCTCGAAATTTTTTGAACCAATATAAAACCGTTCATTTTATAGGATTTACTTATTGTTTCTTTTTCTTATAAGCCGATGAAGGAAGAGACCAAAAGAAGGGTGTTGGCAAAGTCATTCCTATCATATATCTCAGATAAATTCCTTGTTACACACACACAAAAAAATAAAATAACTAAATAAATAAATAAATAAATAAACTTTAGTTTTTAAATATTTAATTAATTCTAATATAATGCGTGGCTTTTTAGCAAACAATATGAAATAAAATCAAAAAATAAATAAATAATTCTAATGTGAATAAAATTTATGAAGTCAACTAAATAAAAGAAATAACACCGCAATTTCCAGCTGGTGGTCCAGCTGATGAAACAGGCAACCAATAACAATGATAATGAAAAATAATAATAATAATAATAAAATAAATAAATAATAATAATAATAAAAAGTAAATGAAAAAGTAAAAGTAAAGTATAAAAATAAAAATAAATAATCAAGGGCCTCCCTTTTCTTATCATAATAATAATAATTATTATAATTAATAATAATAATAATAATAATAATAATAATTAATAATAATAATAATAATAATAATAATTAATTGTAATCTATAAATTTCTGAAATTATCGTCTTTAGAGATAGAAACGTAAAAATAAAAAGACTTTATCTCTGTTGGTTAGAGCGTCAGTCTAATAACCCGAAGGTCGGGGTTCTATGTTTCAAGGGCCAATGTGTTACTTTTTTGCAGATAATTAAGAAAAAAAGATGACAATTGTTAAAAGAAAAAAAAAATCTTTCAGTGTCTTTATAGTGTTTTATACCTCAAGGATGATGAGAAAGTTGAAAAAAAAAAAACAGTTAAACTTAAAGGTGCGTTGGTCGATTTTTAGGCAAACGGTTGATCATAAAGCTATAAAATTTTGCATAGAGGTACATTTTGAACTCTCATGATGCACTTCGAAGCCCGATTTCCGAATTTTGATTTTTTTTTTTTTCTTAACTGATTAAAATTTTCAGCTGAAAAGCTTGTGTGGTGCTGCCACCTGTTGCCATAAAGTAAAGATGATAATATCTCCGCAAATCTTAATTCTTGAATAATAAGCACCACTTATCGTCCAGTTAGTACCTAAATTGAATTAATTAAGCCGCAAATGGGGAAACAGAAACCAATGTAGCATAGGCAGGGAAAACATTTCTGGTGTGATTTATATGAAATAGTTTTTAGTTTTTATTTATAAAGCGATTTAATATATAGTGATTAATGTTTTTTGAAAATTCCTTTAAATATAATGATTATCGAAGCAGGCAAAGTCTGTTAGTACTTAATATAACTCAAATTATGAATACCTCTTAAATTGAATATTTCTTTATCACTTTATGTATAATAAAATAAATTTAAAGGGGTAAATTTACTAATAATTTGGTATAAGGGAAATTGAATGTTATTTAAGCTAGTTAATCTTCAACCACCTGGCGCTCGATTTTCACACATGCATTTCCAAATGTATTTCTTCTAACCAATAGTTTACGTGATAAATAAATACAGAAATAATGGTTTCCATGATATTTAAAACAAATTTATTTCATGTTTTAAATCATGATATTTATGTGTACAAACGTCTCTGCGAAATAAAAAATGACACCGTAATCCTTTAACTAAAATTTTGTAACCACGTGTCTATTTATTTATTTATATTATTAAATACATGTAATGTGGTTGAATTTTACAATATTTAATTTTTTGTTATTATTTTTGTTCTGGCGTATTAAAAGTGGAAATATTTTTTCACTGTGGAAATTTTTTTCTCCATACGACTTTTATATATACTGTTGTGATTTTTTTTTTTTTTTCCGAAAATCTTAAAAATTTAACTTTTTTTTTAAATGTTCCTTTTTTTTAAACTACATTTTTTTTTTCTACTATGATGAATCATCTACCTTGCTTGTCGGTCAGTTATAATCTGAATATCCTCTTTCATACTTTCTATGCTTCATTATTTCTTTTTAAACCTCTGTACTCCGACTTATTTCGCAATTGTTGTTTATTCTGTTTTCTTGTGAAATAAATATCGCACTTTCAATTTTAATCTTCCTCACTTTTAGCTTCTGTACTTTTCGCATCACTTGACTGCTTTGATTTAATTTTTCTCTGTCCACCGAAGTATATGTATATGTATATTAATGAATATTTGACGAAATAAGTTTACTCAATTCTCTACATGTGTCTTTATATATATATATATATATATGTATAGCTTTATTAACCTTCTGATCGCATGCCGCTGTCAAATATATCCGTTCATTAAATTATTGTTTTCTTCGAAATGCATTTGCAAAAGTTTAATACCAGTAGCCAATTTTTCAGTATTTTAACACATTGCTTCATTTGCGCAGATTATTGTGTCATCTCATGTGCTGATTGCATCCGATGCACTCTACTGCTATAAATAAAGGTGTCCGGCACGTTTATTGTCAGTTGTTTATTGGATTTTATCATAGACAGTGCTGTTTTGTATTTATTGTAATGGGTAAAAAACCTTCACTTACGGAAAGGTCAGAAATATTGACCCTGCATAAAATTGAATTTGCTGTACGTCAAATAAGTTCGAGGGTAAATGTGAGCAAGACAGCTGTGTATCAAGCTATCAGTAAATGTAAAATTTCGGGTAAATTTGCGGACCTTAAGAAAAGCGGTCGCTCTAGAAAAAACAGTGCACGTGATGATCATGTGATAAGGATGGTCGTACGAGATCCAAGAACCTCATGCAATACGATTAGGCATTATCTGGCGTCAAAAGGCACCAACGTCAGTTTGAGTACTATTTCAAGACGTTTGGCCAATGATTTTGGTTTACCATCCCATAAACATGCAAGGAAACCTCGACTTACTGCTTTCCATTTAATATTTATAATTCGAACTATATTAGGTTTGTTCGATAAAATATATATTCAGACAACAGGTCTTATAGTTTTTAATACTTTATTTATTTATTTTATTTTATTTATTTATTTATTTATTTTTATTTTATTTTTATTTTTTTCATATTTAAAATCTTTAAATTGCGTTTTCTCAAATTGCCTTTTTTTTCCCCATGAATTCATGATTTTCAAAACCCTAAAACTTCTACAGATTTTTAAGAAAAGATTTAATATTTTTCGGATATTTAACAGATCCAACATACTTAAAAGATTTAGGGATGGATTTTCCAATTTATTAATTAGTTTTTGAGAAAAAATAAAAAGTGTATGTCTATGTAATAATAATAATAAATAAATTATTTATTTATTTAAAAATAAAACAGGTATTCTTTTATATATTTACTTTTAATATTTTTTCTTTTAAAAATAATATTTTAATATTTTTCTTTTAAATATATTGCAAAATCCATCCCGAATTCTTTTAAATGGATTGTGTTAAACATCCAAAATTAATATTAAGTCTTTTCTTTAATATTTGTAGGAGTTAAAGCATTTTAAAGAACACGAATTTGTGAAAAAAAAAAAAAAAAAAATGTAAACTAAGAAAATGCAATTTCAAGAATTCGAATCTGTAAAATCATATATCGAAATCTGTGAGGATTCTTGTCTGAATATATGTTTTGTTGAACAAACATAATATAGTTCAAGCTATGAATATAAAATGGATACACATAATTCAAGCCTTTACACATGTACATGTATTATGGACATAATACTCGTACAGGCTTTGATATAAAACCTTCAGTGGCGCCAAGTCTCATTAAAGTTCTAAATCACATAATTAGGAATGTTTAATTTATTTTTATTGATGAATATCATATATTATAGTGTTACAATTTTATTTTTAAAAGTAATGGTATATTTTTAGTCCCAAGGGGATTCAATATAATATTAATACATTATAAATATAGTTCAGTGTAAATGACATTACAATTTTACTGTTTTTCAAGATAATCAGATGACTTTAATAAGTAGAAAGTACTTTACAAAATGTAATTACAAAGTAAAGTTTGTAATTACACTTTATGCAATTTTCTGCCCTGGGGAGATCAGTAATATTATCTGCACAATTTTCGTTTTCCAGCTTTTTTGCAGTTTTCTATTTATTTCAAAATTATAATTATGGTGCGAACTGTTTATGTGATTTTTGTTAAAAAAAAGGAACACCTTTTTTTTTTCAATAGCACACATTTGGATTCAATTGTTTCAACTGCATCCACAAACGGTATTCACCAACTATCACTAAAAAAAAATTTTGTAGATTCTGGCATTGATCTGGTGAAGGCAGTACAACACTTTGTAACTACAATGTTAGGAACGCATGAATGTTTTAAGGCCTGCACGCATCCATTCAGAAAATAATCCTTTATCATTCAACACCAGACATTCGTTGCGTTTCGCTATAGACTAAAACTGTAATATATATATATATATATGTTGTATATATATATATATATAAAGCAAAAATACAAGGATATTGTATCATGTACATCCAAATTTCACTATAACCCGAAAGGAAGTTTTAATTTTTGTTCCGTGAATTTTAAGCACTGTTACATCGATATAATTTTGCATTCGACGGTATCATAAAATAAAAGAGTTTTGAAGGTTATATAACTCAATGCTAAAATCAGTAGAAAAAATTCAACAACATTTGGTACAGTAATGTAATTGAAAAAAAAAAAAAAAAAAAAAAAAAAAAAAAAAAAAAAAACATATATACATTACTTTGTTGCTGTAAATGTAATATAAGCCTCATGAAGAAAATATATGGATTATAAGAAATTATGTAGCTTATAGTGGAGTGCACTATGCATAACCATAGTTGAAAACGTTTGACTCTATTTTGAATAAAACTAATTTAAAATAGTTTCCTTTATTGCCTGATTTTATTAAAGAATTTTAGCCTTTATATAAAGCAACTTTTTTTCTTGTAAAAAAAAGTGTACAAATTCATAACTACACAAAATGTTCTGCTGGACTCAAATGTGTGATTTATTTCTTTAGATATTCTTAAATAAATACTCTACTTGGAACAGTTTAACTTTTCATTAAATATTTTATCGATTTACAATTTAACTAAAATTCTAGCGCTTATTTGATCTGCATCTAGTCATAAAAGCGAATATCTCATATATATTATGCTTAGGAAGTTTTTAGTTTCATAATTTGGAAAAAAACAAAAAGTTTTTTTTTTTTTTTTTTTTTTAAATCCTTTGTTGGCCCAAACGCTCTAATGTGATCTAAGCACTGTTGCCAAATTCAGGGACCCCTCTACTTAAGCATCACTAATAATTTTAAGGAGTGATATTTCATATATATATAACGGACGAAAAACCTTCGAAGTGATTGGGCAACCGTTTCAGTTAAAATTTAGTGGTGGATATTTAATAAAAAAGTCCCTAAATTTCGCAAAACTGACCATAAAAATAAAAATAAATAGGACCAGTAAAGGATTAGAGATCGATTCATCGTTTTATTGAAAAGGACGATTGTAATAGTAATTATATTTATTTTTAAATCTGTACTGTTTTCATTTATTTCAGGTGAAACTCTAACGCCTCTACAATCTACGTCAAGTCAAAAAAGACAGAACTGTAAAATATAATACGTGTTGAAATTGCTGCTGTAAGAAAAGAACAAATGCTTTTTGCATTCAAGGTGTGATTTTTTTTGTCCCATGAACAAATGTGTTTGTTGTTTTTTGTATGCGATGCTCTGTATAAAGCTTTTGTATATTAAATGTTTTTATTATTTACTCAGTTTTTTTATTTATAATTGCTGCATTTACATTATTTATATTAATTTAACAGTAATGTATTTGCATCTTAAGTTACCTGAACATTTTAAACTAGTTGGGCAATAACTTATATTACCACAGTCTTTTTTGCGCATAACTCAATCAAATTAACATAAACTTGAAATTTAGATAGCATGTACGTTATCAAATTATCGATCAAATTTAAAGAAACTTTGATATCGGAAATAATTTTTAAACTGATATTAACTCTTTATCTCTGTTTTTATTTAAATATCCGTGTTCGAAAAAAGAAGATTAACTTTAGTGGTGGTAAATAATATATTAAATTTAAAAAATAAATTTTAACACTTTGAGTGCCACGCAAATTCTTAAAATCCATTAAAATTCCATAAAGATTCCTCCTATAATAAATAAAAATTAAGCAAATTTTTAATAAATTTTCAAGAATACTTTAATAACTTTTAATTTTTTAATAATTATTGTGATGTTGCAAAGAAATTACTAAAGCTTTATAAATATTAAATAAAAGTAGATACTATTCGAAATGAATTTGCATTGATTCAACTTTTATTCAAAACTTAAACAGTTTGGAGGACGTTTTTTCTCTCCCTATCCCTTTTTAATTGCTACTCTGCATCTCTTTCCCCCTGTCCCACCTTACTAACTTTTTTCCTCCTTTTCTCTATATGATAGTAGATTTTCAATGACAACAATATATATATATATATATATTTGTGAAATCTTGTTATGCAGCGCCTTTATTTCAGGCGTGGGGATCTTTTAAATGTTGTAACTGGGTTAATCATCTGCCATTAATAATTTAATCCGTAACATATCGAATTTTTATTTGGTTTCCATTTTTAACACTTTCCAGCAACTTTGAAAACTGTCAATTATTTCAGTTTGTCTGCCTGTACGTCTGTCTGTCAGCTCTTTAATTCCCGTAAATATTCATGGAATTTCTTGAAAGGGATATATGTTATTCAAATTTGCTATCGGATGTTCCTTATTGAAAATGGAACAAATATATCTACTGGTTTGTATACTGGAACACCCAAAAGTATTCCAAAGTATTGCGTTCAATGAGAGGTATTTCTATAAGCTATATTTAAATGCCGTTATTTCACACAAACCTTAATGAAATTGAAATATGTTGTTTAAGTTTACTATCAGATATTTCTTCGAAAATGGAGAAAATACAATCACTGGTTTGTATACAGGCACACCCAAAAGTATTCCAAAGCATTGCAATCCATGAGAGATATTACTATAAATCTAATTTTAATATCTTTGCTCGAATCTTAATAAAATTAAAATATGCTATTCATACGCACAAAAGATGACTTTCTATAGAATACAGTATGGTCCGCATAAAAATATTTAGTTACATTAAGGGGTAATATTAGAAATTTTCTGAAATTGCATTTTCGTTTATATTAAACGTTTTTATCACTTTCTAAATGTTTTTAACACTTTCCAACAATGATGAAAATTGTTAATGACTTCGGTTTGCCTGTCGGACTGACCGCGCTGTAACTCCAGTAAATATTCATGGAAATTCTTGAAATTGATATAAAATATTCAGGTTCACTGTTGTATGTTTCCCAATGAAAATGGAGGGAATACCTCTACTGGCTTGTGTACAGGGGCACCTGAGAGTATTCCAAAGCATTGTGTTCTAATAGTGGTATTTCTATGAACTATATTTTCATTCCTTTATTTTACAGAAATTTTAGTGAAATTAAAATATGTTATTCAAGTTTGCTATCAGGTACTTGCTATAGAAAATAGAACAAATATTACTATTGTTTTGCATACAGGAACAGCCGAAAGTATTTCAAAGCATTGTGTTCTATGTTAAGTATATTTATAAATAGATTTTAATAACTTTACTTTGCACAAATTTTAATAAAATTGAAATATTTATTCATATGCACAAAACAATGCTTTCTATAGAAAGTAATACGATTAGCATTAGATTTACAGAGCCGCACAAAAATATTCAGTTAGAATGATGGCCTTTATTGGAAATTTGCTGGAATTGACTTTTTGTTTACATTAAGCGATTTAACACTTTTAACAATTTTTATGGGTGAATAGAATTTCAATTTGTGTATCTATCTATCTGACTGTCCATCTGTCTGTTTGTTCGTCTGCCCTCCCTCAGATTCCATAAATAATATCAGAAATTAAAGTATATATATATATTTGTTATTCAAATTCACCATGGAATGTTCACAACTTAAAACTAGCATTAATAGGCCCTGTGCAAATAGTTTGTGTGCAGGGATACCCCAAAACAATGCAAATGCATTGCATTTTAGGACACAAATTTTTATAAATTACCTTTAAAGAACTTTCTACTGTAAAAATTATTAAAAAATGACATTTGTTTTTCATATGCTAAAACTTTTTTTTTTTTTTTTTTTGTATAGAATATGATTTTGTTAACCTTAAGATTTACAGGGCTGCTCTAGTACATCAGATGCATTAAGAGCCGCAATTAAAATGTAAGGGCTACGCTTTCTTTTGTGTTAAGCATTTTTAACACTTTCTAACAATGTTTAAGAATAATTAGGAATTCAGTTATTCTGTCTGTATGCCATTCAGAACTACTGTCTGTAGCGTAGGCTAAGAACATTGAAAGTTACGTGATACAACAATTCCGTACAGTTGGAAAGTTTTAATAACCAATGTGCATCACATGATGTTTCGTTCTTACTTTAATATGATTTTATTTTAATGATAAATTAATTCTCTCTCCTACACTTCTTTTTTCAGATAATTTCACAAAAGACCGCGAAAAAGGATATTAATTCTAATTTTACCAAATTCTTCAAAACAAACAATTAATGAAAATAATGAAAATAAATAAAGAAAAAGAAAAACTTTAAATTTTTTTCTGATAAATGAAAAATAAAATAAATACAAAGATAACAAATCAAAAGGCAGTTGAAAATATCCTTATTTGACTGCGAATCTATAAATAACAATATATTTTATTTTATGAAATACGTTTTCTTTTAAATTTAATATTTAATTACAAAAATACATAATTAAGAAAATTTTTGCAACTTCTTTTGTTGATTGATATGTAATAATTCCAAAAATATATTTAAAAAAATTATAAATATTATATAAAATCAAATAAAAAATTTTTATTATAAAATTATACACACTCGCGTATAATGAAAGATCAGAATGAAACTCAACTGCATTTTTACTTTCCGAACACTATAGTGAGGAAAGTATTGTAATCATGTGAAAAATCCGAATTTAAGATTTTGATGTTTCTATACGTTTCGAGGTCCAATGAGTCCGTTTTCACTATTTTTGTGATGATATATGTATGTATGTGTGTATGTATGTGAGTGAACACGCTAGTGTCTAAACGCTTTGTTCGAATAAGCTGAAAGTTGGTACGTATATTGTAAGTCACCATAGTACGAACCCTATAGATTTTGGTGAATTTAGCACTTATAGTTTTTTTACAGGGACACAAAGAAAAATCCTTTATCATTATGGCCTATGGGACCAAAATCTTAAAAGTGCGATAGCATCTAAACTCCTTATTGAATTGAGCAAAAAATTTATACACATATTAGAAGGTCACAGACACTCAAACTGTATAGATTTTGGAGAATCTAGGACTTACAGTTTTTTTACAGGGACACAAAGAAATATTCTTTATCATTATGGCCTATGGGGCCAAATTTTTAAAAGTGTGATAGCGTCTAAACGCCTTATTAATCTGAGCAAAAAAATTGTACACATGTTATAGGTCACAGTTGCACCAACTGTAAATTAATGATTCAGTTTTTTTACATGGACACAAAGAAAAATTCTTTATCATTATGGCCTTTGGGACCAAATTTTTAAAAGTGTGATAGCGTCTAAACGCCTTATTAATCTGAGCAAAAAAATTGTACACATGTTATAGGTCACAGTTGCACCAACTGTAAATTAATGATTCAGTTTTTTTACATGGACACAAAGAAAAATTCTTTATCATTATGGCCTTTGGGACCAAATTTTTAAAAGTGCGATAGCATCTAAACGCCTTATTTAATTGAGCTTCAAATTTATATGAATATTATAAATCACTGTTGCACAAACTATACGCATTTTGGTGAATATAGCATTTATAGGTTTTACAGGGACACAACGAAACATTATTTATCTTCTTGATCTATGGGCTCAAAGTTCAGTAGCGTTAAATAAAACATCGTGTAAAATATGGAGAAAAATACTCAAACGCACTGTTATGGTTTTCTCTCTTTTGTTTGTTTAACAACTCCTCTTTCTTTACTTTATCTACAAAACTGTTAATTACTCAATGTTCGGAAAGTCGAGTGGAGTCACTCCAGATTTTTTTTTTTTTTCAGTAACATGATTCTAAGATATGTTTAGATTTAAATTTTTCCCATTCAGGTTAAATTTAACACTCTAAAGTTAATTTTCTTTCCTTTCATATTTTCTGAAGTAGCTAGTTTCCTAGTTTGAAAAAAAAAATCAATTTTGGAAATTTTTAATCGAATTTATCTAACCGATTAGCTTTATAAATAAAATTGACCGGAATCAAGATCTGACTGATTACTCGTATTGATTAATCGATTAATCGGTATAGCTTTACTTTGCTTATTTAAGTTTGCTTATTTAGTTTTTTTTTTTTTTTTTTTTTTTTTTTTTTTCTTTTTCGAAATATCTTTCTTATGAAATGATAAATATATATCCTACAATAAAGAAAAAAATTACATGCTTTAATTTATATTGAAATTTCATTGATAATAAACTATTCATACTGCTTAGTGTTTAAAAGGTCATTCTAGCATTCTTACTCAACTTGTTATAAAATCTAAAAAAATACAAAAGATGAAGCATTTAGTGAAGTAATAATGGGTTATGTTCTTCCATACTATTTTGGTACCATGAATATATCATGCACTTTTGAAATTACCAGACTTTATGTTGGTTTGTACATATCATATTCTTTGTGTAACAAATTCTCTTAAAACTACAAAAGCTTTTAATGTGAAGTTATACAATGCAGTTTTGATGTAATGCCATATAACTCTGCAGAATCAAACAGCGTTATCGCGTAAATATATCAGACTGTTACCATAGAGCTGTCTAGACTATTTTATACCCTAAAAAATAAAAAATAAATTCCAAAAATAAAAATAAAAGAAAAATAAAAGAAATCGCTATCGAATAATTTATCTACGTAAATAATAATAATAATAAATTTGTGCATTAAATCGATTCCTGTTTAAAAAAGAAATGACACATGCTTCAAAAAACGTCCCGCACATTAAAAATTATTACTTTAAAAAATCATTGCATAAAATTGATTACATGAATTAGTTGAAGCATTGTGGAATACTGCACAATGCAACCTTCACACAATGTAATATAAGTATATGATTGTGAACGCTATATGATTTTCCACTGTAGACTATGTCTTTAAACTTTGCATTATCTTCTATGACTACTGACGAACAAGTATACTGCGTTATATTTCGTCAAGTCCGTTTATTTGTAATTTACGCGATACGTAATTTACGTGATTTACGTGATAACCGAAAAATTGGTAAATGACATATTAATGAATATTTTCTGTTTTAATTTCATTTTTTAGTTTTAATTTCTAACTATTTTATATATCTTTTCCCATTTTCAAATGTAGAAAAACTGTTTTATTATACATTTTTACAAATGATGATGAAAAATATTTAATCAGTTAATAGTGTCAATCCATTATTAGCTATAATTGCAGAAAAAACAACAACAACTGCGGAATTAACTTCTCACTCTAATTTTAGTAAAATTATTGACTGAAAAGATGCTTTATGGTAAATTTAGAAAAATGGTATAATATATTACTATATATTATTATTTCTCTTTATCTTGAAAAAAAAAAAAAAAAAAAAAAAAAGAGTATCCTTAAAATTAAAAAATATTATTCGTAAATTTTGTCTAAACGTCAATCAGATTAGTTTTTTTAGGGAGGCAGAAAATCTTTAATTTAGAAAGTTTGATTGCAAAAGTGTCGAAATTTTATTAATAAACGTTTGAACTTTTCATGCATCATTAATGAAAATATTCTGTTGAAAATTTTAACTATTTGTTCTTACATATTCAATATATACATTGATGCTAAGCAAATTTTAAAATTTGGGTTAAAGAAATACCCACATTCATCCAACACAAATTCTTCTGATGAACTTTTAGCTTTTTATTTAGAGAGGAAATTCCGAGTAGACGTTCAAATAGCAGTAGTTTTAGCAGATTACCTTATAAAATTTTCTAAAAAAATCGAAGAAGTTTCTTTTCGTTTTTTTGAGGAAGGGATATGTGATCTGCATAAAAATGGCAATCTGACTGGATTTTGTCGTTATTGAATCGATCAGAAATTGATTTTGATTTTTCTATAATCACTGTAAGCGAGGAAATGATGAAGTTTGTAGATTTTACATACCCGATTGAATTTAATCTTTATACATTCGTTACACAGAAGCCAGAATATAAGCCCCAGGTATCTGGCATTTTTCAAATATTTTCACTGTCGATATGGATATGTATTGCTCTAGTTTTGATTCTAGTATCGTTTGTACATTGCATTTTTAAATGGAACTATCCATTTGATAAAATTTTGCTTCATATTTTAGCAATATTTTTCAGACAAAATTCGTTATTAAGGCCTTCGTCACTAACACAAAATTTGCTCGTTTACTCTTGGGTTGTTGGAGCGATGTTCCTTTGTTTGGCTTACGAGTCTGGAATTCTGTCATTTCTTGCGTTCCCTCCTGCGACTACAATCAAAGACCTGTCACAGTTGGCCGCAGCTGTATCGAATGGAGAATACCATTGCATAGCTATTGATGGGGGCAGAACTTACAATTTGTTGTCAAAATATAATCGAAAAGAAATGAGAATAATTGCGAAAGACCTCAAAGACAATCGAATTGATGAGAAGGATATTTACCATTTTCTAATTTATGGAACAAGTGATATAAATCTTGCTTATGTGGAAAAAACTAAGGATATTGAAGGTTTGAATGGTGGTCAATTTTTTGTCTCTGAAGACCATTTTCTTGAAACCATGTCTGCAGTGATAATGAGAAAAGGATTGCATTGCAAAAAACTAATAGAAATGTTTGTACATAAACTGATGGCCTCGGGACTCTTTCTAAAATACGACAGAGATAGGAAATATGCGTTTCAACGTAAGCGCCTTTCGATAATGAAAGAAAAGCTCATCGGTAAAAGGAAATTAACACTTGTAGAACTTGCACCTGCATTTGTATTTTTATTAACGGGCTACCTTGTATCTTTTTTGGTTTTTCTTTGTGAAATATTTTTACGTCGTAAAAAAAAGTAAGATTTCCGAAAAAAAAAAAGAAGAAGAAGAAAAAGAAAAAGAAAATAAGAATGCACGAAGACGAATATGTCTAACTGGCATTTTGTGATTTATGTCACAGTTTCCTTAATCTCAGATTATCACGTTTTCCTTTTACATTCTGGAAATCATGAATGCGTTTGAAACTAATTTAACAATATTGCAAACTATTTGAAATGGAAATCGCTTTGAATTAAAACATTAATTCCACTTGTTTGAAAAATTCCACATTTTTACTAAAAATAATAATCTTTTGCCTTTAGGAAAATCAAAACATTGTACATAATATGAAGATATCCATAAATTATAAAAGCAAAATTTCTTTAACTAAAAATAAAAAGCAAGTGAAGGCCCAGTGTATTATTATTGTAATTAATACATTTAATTTACATATTCTATATACATTCTATACCACACTATATATTTACACAGTGTTTTCTCTTTTCTTTTATTTATTTATTTATTTTTTTTTTCTATTTTTTACTCAATAATTTTTGACTTTTCTTTTTTTTTTTTTTTATCTTATAATAACAGTACTGCAGTGTAATTTCGATTAATTTATATTAACTTGTTTAAAACAATCTTTTTATTTATTCTGAAGGAGATGGACAATATTTCGTTTCATTCACGAAGTTAAAGAAAGTTTTAGCAGCATTTTTTACACCACTAAATGCAAATGAAATTTAAAACTAAAATTTTTGAAAAAATGATAATAAATAATTATAAGATTAAAAAAAAGAAACCTTTTATATACCATGCTTTTAAATTTTCTGATGAATCATTAATAAGACACGCGAGGACAAAAAATAATATTTAAGCAATATTTAAGCACGCGGACTGAGTTCAGTGAAATAATAATAATAATAATAGTGGAAAAAAAAAGTTGGTTTTAAAAATAAAATATTACTCCTTTTAGAACAACGTATATAAGTATAATGAACTACATTAGCACTTATCAATGTGTATAAAATTTTAAAGAGATAATGACGTCAATTAATTTTTGTGAGATGCATAATTTATCTTTTTATAATTTTTTAACTTTCACATTGATATAAATGTATTTATTTTTATGTCGAAAGAAAATGAACTCGTAATTATTTTTTGGCAACAATTAAATTATAGCTAATATTTTAATGGCTATTTTATTGCTATTACGATCTTATTATTTTCATATTTTAATTAATTAATAGAAAGCTATTCGAAAATTCGAAAATCTGACTTCATAATATTGTGTTGTCACCGGGTTTTGAGCTACTGTTTCAAAATTCAGCTAGTAGGGAAGTTAGTTAAAAATAGACTGCAAGATTTGTACCGGACAAACAAACAAACAAACAAGAATCGAAGTTAATAAAAACATGGTAAAACAGAAGAAGATTGCATTATTTGCATTAATGGGCACTTTGCTAGAACATCCTATAATGACTTTATTCTTTAACTGCAATATGATATGGCATTTAAGAAAATACATGTTCATTTGTTATCATTGAATACTGAGGACAAAAATGTACCGCCGTCATCAAGAACGAATAAGTAGTCATTTTCTTAATCCCTAAGCTAGCAATATAGATTTCAGAGTTATCTGTGTATGATAAACAAATAACCTGAATAGGGAAAATTATCAATAATTTCTAGTCTATACTTTTCTAGATGGTGAAACAATATTATGAATATTATGAATCCATTGTACTGCGAGAAATTCTCACTTGATTTCTTAGAATTGGGTCATAAACCAAAATTATAGTTACAAAAACACGCCGATTGTGTTCCCATTTTTTTTTTCAGAAATTTTTAATTAACGTTGACCACGACAGTATAGTAAAACGCTCTAGAATGCTAATAAAAATTTTTAGAACTCGCTACTATAGGAAACTAGAATTTATAAGGATGACATGAAACTATTTTCACTAGAGGCACAACTTAGTTTCTAGTATTCAGTTACAGATATTTTTATCAGTGCACCCTAATTTCTTTTATTCACTATTACAAAACTTTGAACACTTGCCAGAAGGAACTAAATTGACATCTTTTGAATCAAAAGTTTTCTATACTTTAACTAGTAATGTTATTATTACTTAATGCAAAAAAAAAAAAAAAAAAAAAAAAAAAAAGTTTTCTATACCCTAAGTAGTAATGTTATTACATAATGAAACAAAAAACAGCAAAAAAATATATATATATTTCAAATATTCCTTAAAATGTTGTCCAAAAAAGAAAAAAAAAATTGGATGAAAGAAAAAATAACTAAAGTAATTAGCAACATTATTTCCGTTACAAAAAGAATACTATAAAATAATAAAAGGAATTCGATGTGATTTTAGCGAATTCTTTGGGGAAATTGGGGAATTTGGGGAAGACCAGTTTTCTGCCAACTTCACTGTTATATATATAAATTTTTAATGTAATTTTATCATTATTTTATTTTTTATACATGAAATTTCTAAACGAAAATGTATCCCAATCTTTTCACTTTTTACATTTAATCGTTTTTTGAAGCACTGCATACTGATCCTAAATATATTCATCATCAAATTGATATCACTAGCAACAGCAGTGATTTTAAAAGAAATGAAACTTATAAAAAATGACAGATTAAATTTTTCATTTTTCTCCTGATTCAAATTTAAGATTCAATTTTTAGGAAACAGAGCAAGCTCAAATAGAGTTAATGAGAATCCTAATGTGAAAACTTGAATTAAACAGGTAACCCGAATGTTGATTTCTTTAAGATATATATAAAAAGGAATGTATGAATTATCAAAGAAATGTATAGAAATAAATGTATGAATTACTAAATAGATGTATAGAAAAGAATGTATGAATTATCAGAGAAATGTATAAAAAAATTTTCGTTATTTTCCAACACATTTTGAATGTTTGATATTTCTTTTTTCGATATGCCTTTATTGTTGTTTTTACTTATTGAACACAGAAGAATCTTACTAGAAATTTTTCATATATTGTATCAGTTTTCGATGATTAAATAAGATAAAGATTTTTATTAAAATTATCTGGTAGCCAAATGAATTTTTTCCCTATATAGTGAAATGTTATAGCTAACTGAATATAGTTGATGTCTTTTTGTATTCTTTTTGTGTGTGTGGTGGCGTGCAGTAATTAAATATAAACCTTAATATAACCGGTATATATATATATATATATATATATATATATATATATATATATATGTATATATTGTTTTGTATGAAAGTGAAGTGTTGTTACTAAATTATGCACTTCAACATGCTCTATATCAGCATACTTGTTTTCGTATGTAATGAAATGCTGTAATTAACCTTTTGCCGTTCCTAACGTTCTAATGATCTCTAAACAATATTGCCAAATTTAGGAAATTTTTATTCAACTATTACCAATAATTTTGACGAGTGATATTTAATATAAATAACGAACGAATAACCTTCGAAGCCAGCCGTTACAGTTAAAATTTAATGGTGGATATTGTATAAATAAAGTCCCTAAATTTGGCAAATCTTACCAGCGGAATGAAAATAAATAGCACCGCCACAGGGTTAAAATTAAACTTATGTAAAATGCCTGGCTTTATTTTTGCTGCAAACGAAATTGTCACTGAATATCGTTGTAGAAATGAAGTTGCTTGTCGTATGGAAAAAGAGGTCAAGCTGTCGCTGAAATTTAGTATCCCCAGGTTACATAGTTAATATACGATGTGTCTGTATATATATATATATATATATATATATATATATATATATATATATATATATATATATATATATATATATACATATGTAATGTGCTACAATTAAATATATAGCTAAATACACTCGATATCTGTAATATATTGATTGTGTGTGTACTAAGTGTTGCAACTAAATTATAGGCTTGATGTGTGTATGAATTGATTTTGAATGTAATGAATGCTGCAATTAAATACACCCCCACATAAATTGCCCTGTTGGTTCAGGCTGTAATCGGATCGTCACAGAATAATAATGTTGGAATTGAATTTGCACGTAGTTTCTAAAATGAATGTAGGAATTCTCTGTACTTCACTATCACAATGTCATATATTTAAATCTGCAGTTTTGTTTTTATATTTAGCGAAAATTTAGATAATTTAAAAATCATCTAAGTGTACCCGATATTGATATGTATTGTTTTTTTATGTATTGAAAAGCTGTTACTAAAAATAGAAACCTAAATATATTCGAAGACTATATGTAAAGTTTTTGTTTGCTGTGAAGTGTTGTAACTGAATTATGCGCTTAAATTTACTTTATGTTAACATGTATTGTTTCATATGTAGTGAATCGCTGTTATAAGATATACACATAGAGGTCGTAGTCTCTGACTTCTTTTAGGACACTTTCATAAAAAAAGAAATTTATACCATTTTGCTACCACTATATTTATACCATAATTTCCGTCCTGTTTAATCACGATATATTACTTTAAAAATTCAATAAATATTTCTCTAAAAAGAAAGTATTGGCAAAACGGAGAGAAAATCCTCATCTATGAAGATGTCCATAACAAAAGAAGGAAACTACAACCCCGATAAATGCATCAAATTGCGGTCTTGTTTCTTGCTGCAAGCGAAATCGTCACTGAATAAAAATGTTAAAACAGAGTTTGCACTTACTTCGAAAAAAAAAAAATAATAATAAGATAGGCTTTCCCTTTTCTGTATTTCCGTATCTCCAAACTGTATATTCTTAAATATACTACAGATCTGCATATATTGTTATATATATTATAAAGTGCTATAACCATATTATATATATATATATACAGTTAAATATACACTATGATAGTATGTATTATTATTATGTGTAATGAAATGTTGCAATTAAATATGCACTTTTATGAAATTGCCACCTTCTTTCCTATTGCAGACGCTATCACTGACGAAAAATATTAAAATAGAAAGTGCGTGTAGTTTGAAAAAAAGGTAATAGCCGCTAGCGTGCTAGGAATGAAAACAAGAGGTGACCGTGACATGTATCCAATGGTACCACATACTATTGCTCCAAATGGTAACCCATATGCGGCTACTGAAATGTTGATTACCCTCAAAGCTGCATCTCTTATATGGACGCGCATTAAATAAGGGATCAACGACAAAACTTGATAAAGGAATGGCGTGACTTCGCCTCTCAGAGAAATCATAATCCTGTTTTCAGCATCAAGATTTCCTCACTCATATTTAACGGGAATGTGAATAATGCACATAGCCAGATGCCATTCGACACCATCATACTGTCCATCACCTGCAGTAATGGTATGAGGTCTCATTGGATGCACGTCTCGACCACTTCTCGTTCGCATTCCCGACACTCCGAATAGCGCCCATTACTTTTCTGATTACTCAAGGCCCACCACAATGCCTTATATTCTAGGCCTCCGTAGCGCAACATTTAAGAAAGACAACGCACGAAAGCAAGTTGTCTTTATTGCCCGGAACTTCCTTGATACAGATGGTGTTCAACTGTTACTCCGGCCAACGCATTCCCCTGATCACGCACCAATGAAAATGACTTTTTAATCATTGTAAAGCGAATGGCCCGCCACCACTCACCAGAAATTACGGTCGATTAACTGTGGCATCGTGTTGAAGCTTCATGAGGTGCTGTATCCAAATATGTCATTCAGTCGCTGTTTCATTCAATGCCTAGGCAGATAAGTGCAGTTATTGCTCCCAGATATCACTTATTTAAGCACTGTTTTCTCAGGATATATTACAGTAGGAAGCAAAAGTATCCGAGAAGTAGCAATAAACATTGTCTAAAAAAAAACACTTAATACTGCTTTGTTAAATAAATCGTTGTCGAGCCATGTTCTTAAACAGTCTAAGAATATGATTCGACAAGGATTTATTTAACAGAACAGTTTTAAGTGAAATTTTTTTATATCGGAATTATTCGCTAGTGCTCGGATGCTTTTGCTGCCGACTGTACTCTAAATTTCTTGAAAATGTAATCAATTGTTCTACCTACTATATGGTATGTGCCTAATAAGTATCATTATGATATTTGCATTCATTTCTGGCGTAGAAATTTTAATGGCCAGAAGTATATTTCAACAGTACATAATGATAGATGTCGTAATAATATTGTTTAGAAATTATTGAATTTCTTAAATGTAGAATGTAGATCATATAATTGTAGTCTTGTTTTATTCGACTAATGCACTTTATTTAACGTATATTCTCAAAATACTTATGTAACATAATCATTCTCACCCGATTCAAGTAAACAGTTTTAAATATACCACATATCAAATATTTCGCTAATTTAGGAACAATGATCAACCGCTTAAAACCGTCTTTCAAAAACAACTGCTCAGCTCAAAGTTTGAATATAAACTAAAATTCTTCGAGAGTGATTTTTCTCTTTTTATAGTCTCGCTAGTGATTTATAAAACATTTCAGAAAGGTCAGTATAAAGAATGCAGTATATCATAGAAAATTTTGGAAATAGGTTCCTAATAAAGTTAGATGTTCCAAACATTGGTAAAATAAACTACCATTTTATTTCAAAATTTGGTCGCTAACTTCGCCAAGTTTGTTGCCAAGACCGATCTACTGTAAATGAAAAAAGTGCCACCTGTTTCCACTTTAACTGTAAATCTATTTTTTTTCCCCACAAGTACAACTTTAGTGCAAGATTGAGTCTAAATCATTTACAACGGCTTCGTTACTAAGGATAAAACATTTTTCTTTTAACACAGACATTGTTTGAGAGAAAATACATGCCAAAGCACGGAAGAATATAAAAGCAATTTATTGGTTTCTCCAACGACAGTCAACGTTGCAGACTGACTTAGTAAATTAACCAGATTGGTAACTAAATTTTGTGAATATTAATTATTTAAGTTTTCAAGAATATAGAAGCTCTTTTTTAATTTAAAACAGAGTTAGGTTTTTTGGCGAAATGCATAGTTTCTCACCGTTAATTTTCACCTAAGAGTAAAAACAAAAGAACACTGAAATGGGCTGTGAAATATTGTTGCTGAACAAGCAATATTCGTATTCTGCGGTGTGTATAATTTTATTATCGTTACTTTTCTGGTTCGTATAATAGCTTTAGTAGTTTATGGAATATTCAATTGGAACTTGCCGGTTTATTTATGAATCACTCACCCTCGAGAGTATGGAGGTTTCTGGTCCCGTTAATCTCTACTGCTCTCTCAAGTGCTGCGGAGATTCGAGTCATCGCCAGATGTCCGGCGCGGTCATTAATAGTTTGTCGGACTACTAACATGCGGAAACATTCTTTGTGGTGGATGGTCTCTATTTTTTATCTTGTTCGGAAACTCTCGTGCATAACACGCTTTTGCTTCGACCTTTAATTTCCTGCCACGCCTAATTTTTCTTTTAAACTAAGTGCAACCCTAAATCATTCTTTCTCCACATGAAATGTACTGATCCCCCTTAAAGAGATAAAAAAAAAATAATAATACATACGATATCCTCTTCATTTTTTAGCGAGTGAAAGTTAACCATTTATATTTTTAAAAATTACTTGATTTAATTTAATGAAGTTTCAGTATTTCCAAATTTTTCATATCATTATCTCTATAGCGAAATAAATTCATTGAAAATTTATTGTTTTCAATCAATTAATTGTTTAGCCTTTACAATTTTTTTTAACTTTCTTCTGTATTCAATAGAAGAAAGTATTGTATTCGTAAATTTATTCGTAAAAATTTTCGACTTAAGGTTTTCGATGGAGTTACACATTTTGTGAGATCTAGAACATGATTTGACCATTTTCAGAAAATGTCTCTCTGTCCGTCTGTCTGTTTGTTTGTGATAAAAATTTTGTGGCGATTGTATCTCCGGAACTACTGCTCAGAATTGTACATAAATTTATATGTAGATGTACCTTGACCTAAATTAGTGCCTGCCAACTTTCAGTGTCAGCCGCTCAACAGGTAGCGCTGCTAAACAACGTTTTCCGCAATTTAATTGGAGGCTATAGCTCAGGTTCTATTGCGTATAATAAAAAAACAACTTTAGGTATGAGAAGACCATTATGAGATATTATGCTTATTCGATTTAAATGCTTATCGTCCAAAAGGTGGTGCTGCTATACAGCAATTTCCGCAATTTAAAGGAAGACTATATAGGAACTACTGCACAGAATTGCATATATATATTTATATGTAGATGCACCTTGACATAAATTAGTGCTTATCAACTTTTGGTGTCAACCGCTCATCAGGTGGCGCTGGTATACAGCGATTTTTGCAATTTAAGAGAATTCTATATCTCAGGTTCTATTGCGTATCATCAAACAAATCTTGATACGTGGGAAGGCCATTCATGAGACATTATACTGATTCAATTTGGATATTTGTCGGCCAATTGGTGGCGCTGCTATACTGCAAATTTCCTTGATAACGGGAAGGCTCTATTTCAACTTCAATGGCATATAACTGTTCGAAGCTTGATATGTGAGATAACCGTTATAAAAACGCATTTTTAAGATGTTATTTATAGGCAACAAAACTGTCTTTATTTGGATATTTAGTTATTATCTGTACATTTAAAAGTAAATCATTTAATATCTTTTGGTTTAAAAGCTGATAATATTTTCTTGTTTGTTTTAAATTAACTTTTATTATTATTATTTTTTTTTAAGTTTCTAATTTAATGGTGTTTATTTATTTTTTTATTTATTTTCGCAAATCCGAATTTTCACATGTTTATTTGAATTTAATGTTAGTCTATCAAAGAAAAAAAAATAACATTAATGCATAAAACTCCCTTTAAAACTTATAGAAAAATATGAACAATAAATTAAATATAATTTAATTTAAAAAAGAATAACTGTACAATATATAGTGATAGTATTAATAGGTAGATTGACGTTATAAATACATCTAACGCTTGCACATTTTTTGTTTAGTGACCTCAAAATAATGGAAAGAAATATTAGACAAGAAATTTTGAAGCTGAACGCCTAGCTGTAAAGATGAATTCAATTCATATGACAACCTGTCACATTAGATGTAAAAACAACAGATCAGAATTCGGCGTGAATGTAATAAGCTTGACAACTCGAGAAAGTGCGACTTGTTAATTCAAATCTAACCCATGTGCAAGGTCATGGGCTCTCTTTTAAAACTGTCAGTAGTTTCTTTCTTTAAAAATTCTCATGAAGTGGATTAGTTTTTCAAGCAGTCTATTTTTCTTATTATTAGTTCAATAGTTGATAGATTTTGAATCAAAAGGGTTTCTGATATTTCTTTTTATAAATATGCTGTATGTATTAAGAATGATATTTTATGCAACTGAATACATATATATAAATATATTTATTTATTTCTACTGTATTTTATGTCATCACGTAATTTGTATGTTATTATAAATATTATCAAGGATTCTCTGAAAATAGGCTAATAATAAACATAAAGATTATTTTAAACAGATAAATTCTTAACTTGTAATTCAGTATACAGGGTGCATGGGAAAGTCCCTTAAACCTGAAAATACTTGCGAACGGAGAGTGCTACAGCCACGCAAGTGAGGTAACGGTATAGTAAAGCGACTATGCCCGACCTAATGCAAACGACAGCAGCGCCCCTAGTGGCGAAATTTGGATGTTAGCCATTGCAAATCGAAAACGAAAAGAGATAGAGCAAAATTTCCAGATAGAAAGTTCTAGATAGATCGATTTTTAACTAACTTCCCAACTAGCTAGATATTTTAAATTTTCAGGACAGCTCACAACACGGTGACAATACATTTTTCTAATAATTTTAGTCAACTATTTCAAGTCCCGCTGCCTTCGGCAGCGCTTATATGATTCGACAGAAAATTTATTTAAGTAACTTCCCGAGTAGCTAGACATTTGAAACTTTCAGAATAGTTCAGAACAGGGTGAAAATGCATTTTCTTAAAACCTTTTGCCAACTGTTTCGGGTTCCCGCTGCCTTCGGCAGCGTTATCAGTACGAGGATTGCAATCGATTTTTCACTAACTTTCCGACTAGCTAGACATTTGAAATTTTCAGGACAGCTCACAACACGGTGACAACACATTTTTCTAATAATTTTAGTCAACTATTTCAAGTCCCGCTGCCTTCGGCAGCGCTTATATGATTCGACAGAAAATTTATTTAACCAACTTCCCGACTAGCTAGACATTTGAAACTTTCAGAATAGTTCAGAACACGGTGAAAATGCATTTTCTTAAAACCTTTAGCCAACTGTTTCGGGTTCCTGCTGCCTTCGGCAGCGTTTTCAGTACAAAGCTTGCAATCGATTTTTCACTAACTTTCCGACTAGCTAGACATTTGAAACTTTTAGGACAGCTCACAACACGGTGACAATACATTTTTCTAATAATTTTGGTCAACTATTTCAGGTCCCGCTGCCTTCGGCAGCGCTTATGTAATTCGACAGAACATTTATTTAACTAACTTCCCGACTAGCTAGACATTTAAAATTTTCAGAATAGTTCAGAACACGGTGAAAATGCATTTTTTAAATACCTATAGCCAACTGTTTCGAGTTCCTGCTGCCTTCGGCAGCGTTATCAGTATAAAGTTTGCAATCGATCTTTCACTAACTTTCCGACTAGCTAGACATTTGAAACTTTTAGGACAGCTCACAACACGATGACAATACATTTTTCTAATAATTTTAGTCAACTATTTCAGGTCCCGCTGCCTTCAGCAGCGCTTATATAATTCGACAGAACATTTATTTAACTAACTTCCCGACTAGCTAGACATTTAAAATTTTCAGAATAGTTCAGAACACGGTGAAAATGCTTTTTTTTTAATACCTTTAGCCAACTGTTTCGGGTTCCTGCTGCCTTCGGCAGCGTTACCAGTACAAAGCTTGCAATCGATTTTTCACTAACTTCCCGACTAGCTAGATATTTGAAACTTTCAGGATAGCTCAGAACACGGTGGCAATATATTTTTTTTAATACTTTTAGTCAACTGTTTCAGATCGCTACTGCCTTCGGCAGCGTTCGTATGATTCAACAGAAAATTAATTTAACTAACTTCCCGAGTAGCTAGACATTTGAAACTTTCGGAACAGTTCAGAATACGGTGAAAATGCTTTTTAAAAATATTTTTATCCAATTGCTTCGGGACCCTGCTGCCTTCGGCAGCGTTTCCAGTACAAAGCTTGCAATCAACTTTTAACTAACTTCCCGGCTAGATAGCCATTTGAAACTTTTATAATAGCTCAAAAGACGATAGCAAGGAATTTTTTTAATACTTTTATCCAATTGCTGGGGTTCCGGCTGCCTTCAGTAGCGTTTATATGATTCAACAGAAAATTAAAAAACATGATTTATAAAAAATTTTTTATCTTATAATTATTTTTACTTTCCGAACATGCATGTGTAAGGAAAGTTTTGTGATCATGTTAAAAATGATAATTTAAGATTTTTGTGTTTCTATACGTTTTCAGGTTCCTTGAGTTTGATTTTGCTATTTTTACGCTGATTTATGTAAGTGTGTGTGTATGTGTGCGTATGTGAGTGAACATGATAGCATCTAAATGCTTTGTTCAGATGAGCTGAAAGTTGGTATATATATTGTAGGTTACAGTAGCACGAATCCTATTGATTTTGGTGAATCTAGCACTTATAGTGTTTTTATAGTGGCACAAAGAAAAATTCTTTATCATTACGCTCTATGGGCCTAAATTTTTTAAAGTGCGACAGCGTCTAAATGCCTTATTCAATTGAGCTAAAAATTTATACACATGTTCTAAATTAATGTCACACGTACAATATAAATTTTGCATTTATAGTTTTTTCAAAGGGACACAAAGAATAATTCCTTATCATTAGGGTCTATGGGCTTAAACTGTTTGAAAGGCAACAGCTCCTAAACGCCTTATTCGATTAAGTTGAAAATTTATACACGCGTTATAAGTCACCGTTGCACAAACATTGATTCTGGTCAACCAAGCACTAATAGTTTTTTTACAAAGACATAAAGAAAAATTCTTTTTCATTATGACCTATGGTGTCAAGCCCTTTAAATTGCGATACCATCTAAACGCCTTTTTCGATTCAACTAAAAGGTTACGCACATATTAAAGGTTACAGTCACAGGAGCTGCATAGATTTTGGAGAATGTAGAATTTATAGCATTTTATAGGGACACAAAGAAAAATTCCTTATCATTATGTCCTACAGGTTTAAATTTTTTAATGTGCGATATCGTCTAAAAAGCTTTGTCGAAAGAGTTGATTATTTATATACATTTTATATGTCCCTGTCACACGAACTACATAGATTTTGATGAATCATTTACAGTTTTTTTAAAAGGGCACAAAGAAAAATTCCTTTTCATTATATCCTATTGGCTCAAATTTTTGGAAAAGCAATAGCGTCTAAACGCCTTATTCGATTGAGCTGAAAAAGTTATACACATATTATAGGTCAACGTTAAACGTACTGCACTGATTTTGGTGAATCTAGCACTTCTCATTCTTTTACAGAGGACATAACGAGAAATTCTTTATCATTATGCCCTCTGGTGTCAAACTCTTTAAATTGCTTTAACACCTAAACACCTAATTCGATTCAGATTAAAGGTTACATACATATCCGTCACACGAACTGTATGAATTTTGGAGATTTTAGCACTTATGCAATTTTTACAGGGACACAAAGAAAAATTCTTTATCATTGTGGCTTATGGGCTCAAATTATTGAAAATGCGATAGCGTCTGGACACCTCATTCGACTGTGCTGAAATTGTATATACATTAAAACCCGAATAAACTACTACCTCAGTAACGCCAAAGAAAAATATTTGAGATGCATACAGCTGTTTCGGTAGCCTTAAGCTTACCGTCTTCAGTGCAAAAAGAATTCTCAATCTGGAGAAGTGCTCGTATATATAGGAGAGGGACCGAATTTAGTTCAACCAACAGGATTGCGCAAAAGGTGGGGAGTGTGGCCAATAGGAATTTAGGAATGTGTAGCTGTGTAAACATTAGAAAAATTAAGAAAATGTGGAATGAATGCAAAAATTTCCAACAAACAGACAAATAGGGGATAGCGAAATCCCAATTTACAAGGTTTTTAAAATTTTTATAAATATGAAAAGCTTCAAAGTAATCTAGTTCATGAATGGATTTAGGTCTGCAAATTCAAAAATTACAACTCCCTCGTATTTCGTGATGTAAAAATGAAAGAAAAACTGAAATAATTTGTATTTGATATTTCGCTATTCAAGAACTTTTATTCCAATAAACGTTTTATCCTAGAGACAATCTTCGTTAATGTACATGTTGCAAAGAGAAATGAACCGCTCCCAGCTTTCACCCTTTGAACTGTTTTAATCTGCAATTTTATAAATTTTCTCTCGCGCGTTCTCTTCATATACATGTATTCATTCTTTAAAAATGTAACCGGGATAATCGGAGCTCTGTTAAATGCTCCGTAACAATATAATATTTTAACTATATAAATATACTTATAAATGGATATAATAATCAAGAATTAAATGATATACAGTATCGAAACAAGAGCTATTTTATTGATGTATTCATTAATTACATAATTAACAAACATTATTTTTTTTTCTCCAAAACATACAGTCTATTTACAGATTCCGATACTGATGAAAGATGTGTAATACTGATGCTGAACATCTAATCCTGCACTGGAAGAGATGGTGAGTACAAATCTTACCTTCATATAAACTATTGATATCGTTACTAACTTTGAACTTAATATACATTCTTTCAGCTCTCTTGTTAAATTGAATAAACATAAATATTTAAATATTATTCATCAAACTGGATTAAAACATGAGCGCGCTATGCGCAATCTAATGTATTGAATATTGATTATTTATAATAGATTTGCGAGACTGAGAGTCTCAGTTTTATCCAGGAAATTGCCCTATAGGCAATCTGAATGAAAAAAAAGAGAGCTGAATTATATTGCAATATAAATAAGAATAATAATAACAAAGATATATTTTATTAAAATATGCATAAATGGTTACAAAAGAAGAAATGAAAATAAAGAAAGTGTAGTAATGATATCTATATCTATCTATCTATATATATATATAATTGGTGTGTTATAAAGGTGTTATAAAATATATATATAGAACTACAACAACAACAAAAAAATCTGCTTACCAATTATCTATAATGATTAAATATATGCACACATAATTTTGAATATAAATAAATAAATTAAATTTCAGTTTTGAAAAAAAAAACAATATAAATAAAAGTAAATCCAAAGATATAACATTATCCAAAGATAAACATCATCCAAAGATATACCATTAGTAGAGAAACTGAATAACACCAATTATGATTTATGGTGTTTTAAAATCGAAATGGTCCTAATAAAAGAGGACCTATACAGTGTTATTACGGATCAACCCCCAGAACCTTTGACCGCCGAGTGGCAGGCAAAGGACAAAAAGGCCAGAGCCTTCATAAATTTGTCAATTGACGATAGTCAAATCATCAATGTCAGACAGTTGGCGACAGCTAAAGCGACCTGGGGAACACTCCAGAACATTCATCAAAGGGCAAATTTAACAAATAAACTATTTCTGTTGCGCAAATTATACTCAGCTAAATTGGCTGAACATGGAAATTTAGTGGAACATATTACAAATATTTATCAAATACGCGATAAATTACTGGCAATAGGTGAAGAGATACATGACCAGCATTTGGCAGCGCTAATGTTATGTTCTCTCCCCCCCTCGTATGATACATTCATCACTGCTATTGACAGCAGAAATGAACAGGAACTGACAGCCGAATTTATACGAAATAAACTAACAGATGAATACATTAAAAGAACACAAAACAAAAACACTCAGGGAGAAAACGCATATAAAATGCACGTTAAAAACAAAACACAAACTCGCAAATATTGCACTTACTGCAAAAAATCCTCACATACCCGAAATGAGTGTTGGCACATAAAGCCCAGAGGAGGTAACCCACACCGCAAAAACAATAATTTCAATAACAGTAGTGGGAACAGTACTAAATATAGAGGTAAACAAAAAACACAGTTAATTAAAGAAACAGAGAATAAACTGAAAAATTTAACTTTTATTATAGACAAAACTGAAAATGATGGTTTCATTGTCGATAGTGGAAGCAGTGCGCATGTCTGCAACGATTTGCGTAAATTTACATGTTTAAAAAGCGACGAAAAAGTAAATGTAATGCTAGCAAACGGACAGACCGTAGTTTCTCAGGGACATGGGGACATAAATATAGATGTAGTTAACTCTGATAAAGAAACGAACAGTATTACATTAAAAGATGTATTATATATCCCTGACATGGCTACTAATTTGATCTCGATAAAGAAAGCAACTGAGAATGGCTGTGTTGCCATATTCAAAGCCAAAAAATGTCAAATTAAATACAAAAACAAAACATACATTGAGGCTAACCGATAATTTATATGAGATAAAAACACATAAAAATTTATCGAAAGTATAAACATTGCAGAAACATGCAATGATAAAAATTGTATTAGAATTTGGCATCAGCGGTTAGGTCACAAAAATTAACAACAGATCAGGGAGCTTACGGGAAGAACATGGCAACAGGAATAAATTTGAATAAGTGTAGACATTATGAGGAATGCGAAATATGTATAGTTTCGAAACTAGAAGACAACTCATATCCAAAAAAGGCTAATTACCGAGCTAACAGACCCCTAGATCTAGTCCACTCGGATATATGCGGACCTTTTCAAACGTTGACCGTAGGTGGTAAAAATTACTTCCTAACATTCATTGATGATTATAGCCGATATACGTTTACACATCTATTGAAATATAAAAGTGAAGCATTCGAAAAATTTAAAGAATCTCATGCGTTAACTGCGAATAGGTTTGGAAGGAAAATAAAAATACTCCGCTCAGACAATTGTGGGGAATATACAAGTAAAGAATTCGAAGAATTTCTCACCAATGAGGGAATAGAACATCAACTTATTGTACCTCACTGTTCACCTCAAAACGCCGTCGCGGAAAGAAAAAACAGAACCTTAGTTGAAATGACTAGGATTTTACTAAAACAGAGCGGATTACCAAATAAATTCTGGGGCGAAGCTGTTATGACCGCAACTTATTTGCAAAACAGATTACCCACAGAGCTTGCGAAGTAACACCGTATGAAAGGTGGACAGGAAACAAACCAGATCTTTCAAATATTAAAACTTTTGGTTGTAAAGCATACATATATACTCATAAAATAAATAGAAGGAAACTAGACAGCAAGGCTAAATTGGGTACATTCGTGGGATATGACCTCAGAAGTAAGGAATATAGAATTTACATAGATGATAATGTAAAAATATGTAGAACGGTCAAATTTATCGAAACAGATCAAATGCGTGAAATAAGCAATAACAATGACGATAATCAGCTACTAATGAATGAAAATAAAAATTAAACAGGTACTGGCGAAATAAATAGTAAATCATCATTTCCGGTAGTTTTAACTGAACAAAATCAGGAATCGGATCACACTGAGGAACCAAATTTACAGAATGAGGAAATTTCAGATCAAAATATTCCCAGAAGATCAGAAAGAGCCAACAAAGGCGTTCCACCTGATAGATTCGCTTTGTTAACAGATACCTTAAATGTAGTCGAACCTAAAACCTTTCGTGAAATATTAGAATTAAAAAACCCTGTAGAAAAAGAAAATTGGCTAAAAGCAGCCAAACATGAAATTATTCACTCAAAGAGAATAATACATGGACATTAGTAGACCCTCCACCCAACGCACATATAGTAGGTTCCAAATGGGCGTTCAAAGCCAAATACAATCATATGGGAGAAATTCAAAAATATAAAGCGAGGTTGGTGGCGAAAGGATTTAGCCAAAAATACGGGGTGGATTACGATGAGACATTTGCCCCAGGGTGTCTCACACAACTATCAGATCATTTTTAGTCATGGCACTATACAATAATCTAGAATTAAATCATTTAGTTGTAAAAACCGCGTTTTTGCATGGGGAATTAGAAGAAACAATTTACATGTCACAACCAGAAGGATTTATAAATTCCGGGGATGAGAAAAAGGTTTGTAGACTAAATAAAGCAATCTATGGTCTCAAGCAGGCAGCCAGAGCGTGGAACTTGAAAATAAATGAGACATTAATTAATCTAAATTTTACACAAAGTCAAGCTGATAAATGTCTATATAAAAGAAGTATTAACGGTAGAAAAGTCTACGTGCTAGTGTACGTAGATGATATATTAATCGCTGGAACTAAAAACGACATAAAAGAAATTACTGAAAAACCCAGTCGCGAATATAAAATTGCTAACCTAGGGAATGTAGTTAATTATCTACGCATAAACATTTCTAGACCGGATAACAAACACATTGTTATTAGATCAAACCAATAAAATTAAACAATTAATAGACAAGTTTAACTTAACAGATTCAAAACCTACTAATATCCCAATGGATACAAATTATTTAAAAAATAATAATAACGACATTTTTTTGCCAAACAATACAGATTACAGAAAAGCAGTAGGGGCATTATTGTACATTTCCACAACATGTCGACCAGATATAAGTGCGGCTGTCAACTTTCTGTCCAGACATAATGAAAACCCTAGATAGTGTGACTGGGAAGCTGTGAAAAAGGTCATGAGGTATCTTAAGTCAACAATAAATTTAAAGTTAGCGTATAATAAAAACGCAGTGCCAGTGTTAACAGTATATGCAGATTCAGACTTTGCCAACGATCCCAATGACCAAAAATCAGTCACTGGCAACGTTTTCTTTATTGGACAGAACCCAATATATTGGGTTTCAAGAAAACAAAGTAACATATTACATTATCTACCGCTGAGGCAGAATACGTCTCTGCCGGCAATGCAGCTCAAGAAACTGTGTGGCTGCTGCGACTGCTAGAGGATCTAGATTTAAAACAGAAAAATCCAATAAATATATTTGAAGACAACCAAGCATGCATCAAACTGATAGAATCCAACAAATACCAATCACGCTCTAAGCATATCGACCTGAAATATCATCTTATAAAGGAACTTTACGAAAATAAGATAATAAAGTTGGAATATGTTGATAGCAGCAACATGACAGGTGATATCCTAACCAAGCCATTACCAAAGACGACTCTCCTAAAACTCAGGAAAAATCTGAACTTACTTGATTACAGCGAAATATAAAACAAGTAGGGGTGATGTAAAAATGAAAGAAAAACTGAAATAATTTGTGTTTGATATTTCGCTATTCAAGAACTCTTATTCCAATAAACTTTTTATCCTAGAGACAATCTTCGTTAATGTACATGTTGCAAAGAGGAATGAACCGCTCCCAGCTTTCACCCTTTGGACTGTTTTAATCAGCATTTTTATAAACTTTCTCTCGCGCGTTCTCTTCATATACATGTATTCATCCTTTAAAAATGTAACCGGCATAATCGGAGCTGCTCCGTAACAATATAATATTTTAACTATATAAATATACTTATAAATGGATATAATAATCAAGAATTAAATGATATACAGTATCGAAAAAAGAGCTATTTTATTGATGTATTCATTAATTACATAATTAACAAATATTAATTTTTTTTTCTCCAAAACACACAGTCTATTTACAGATTCCGATACTGATGAAAGATGTGTAATACTGATGCTGAACATCTAATCCTGGACTGGAAGAGAAGGTGAGTACAAATCTTACCTTCATGTAAACTATTGATATATGGTTACTAACTTTGAACTTAATATACATTCTTTCAGCTCTCTCGTAAAATTGAATAAACATAAATATTTAAATATTATTCTTTAACCCATTCAGTACCGGTCATGGTTACAGTTATCCTATACGCATAAAATTTGATTTCCTGTCTAATGAGACATAAAATAAGACAAATATAAAATTTCAGAAAATTAGCTTTAATATTTTTTAAAATACAGAATGTTGCGAAAACGCAACGTCAGTCCAAAGCAGTATATAAAGCATCATTTTTGGGAATCATGGAAATCTTCAAAACTTTTAGCATGTACAGCAACATTACATTTTTTACACATTGTTACTGTCTGACTACTGCACATTTTACACCTCCATCTTTTATTTTCGGGATTTTTTGTGATTATATGGCCTGTACGATCCTTTTTGTTTTTGCTGTAAAAAGTGATTTTGCATTGCGGATGGCCGACCAGTACATGTGGTTTCAGGAATAGGGTTTATATCATTTTTCATATCAAATGAATTTGATTTATTTGATGAAATATCTACTTCCTATTTTAATAACGACGCTGCAATTGCCCTTTGAAAGTCTAGCAATGTTGTTTTGGAATCCACAAATTCCCTATAAAGTTTCCAAGCATTTACTTTTGCAATATCAATGCAATTTACGAAAATAGGCCACCACCATTTTTTTCCTTTTATATTTATTCTGTAATTTGATATAAAATTATCTAATATGTCCACCCCACCATATGTTTGTTATAATCAGCAATGACTTTGGGTTGTTTTACTTGGACAGTTTTTTTTTTTTTTTTTTTTCTGGAGTAGCGTTTTGCATATGCTGCTGGCTCAGTATCATCCCAATTTGTCAGTACGGTGACAACAGCATTGTCGTTCCACCTAGCGACAGTAACATTCTTTGAATCGAATGCTACATCATATGTGCCACGAACTTCCTTCTTCATCTCTTTCTCTTCCTTCATCTTCCTTCCTCACCTTCTTCATCTATCCTTCTTCATCTCGAACTTCCTTCTTAAAATACATCTATAGGTTCTAAAGCTTGCAAATGATTTGACACTGACTCTTGCAGGTTTCAATGAATCATAGCAATGTTTTTCTACATCTTGTGGTTGTTGATTATATGCAGGGGAACATTTTTCCCAAGTAAAATTTTTCTTTCTTTTACCTGTATTATTTTTACTTTTCTTAACTTTAGAAGAAAAAATATCGATCTCACCTGTGATATCTTTAGGAAATGGATTATTTTCACCCACAGCATTATCGTCGATAGTTTCTTCATCAGTCAAAACATCCGGGTCAGGTGGAATTACGACAAATTCATAATTTTCTTCTCCAGATTCGGAACTGGAATCATCACTAAGAGCTTGAAGATATTCTAAAGCTTCATTTATCGTTAAACAACGTCGTACCTTTCGTAAATTACGAGAATCGCCTACAAAAAATAAAAAATCGATCATGAAATGAACGAAAACATCCTCTAAATCTTTTAACACACATTAGACTGACGTTGCGTTTTCGCAACATTATTTAAAAAATGAAATTTAGAGTATAGAAAAAAAAATGTTTACTTACTTGTTGATGCCATTTTGTTTTTAAGAGTTCAAAGAAAGCAAAACAAACTTTAGCCTGTAATTTTGACATGTGCTGCCATCTACCTCTGAAACTTGAAAGTAATCAATAAAAATAATGGAAAACAATGATTATTCATTATTTTATAACGAATATTAAATGCAACTGCAGACCAATGATTTTTTTTTCTTTTATGCGTATTGGACACCACTTTAATAGGAAAATATTTTTATAGCAAAAAAATTTAAAGTTTTCCACAGAAAAAATAATAAAGAAAATGTTGCGTTTTCGCAACGTCAGTACGAAATGGGTTAAACTGGATTAAAACATGAGCGCTCTATGCGCAATCTAATGTATTGAATATTGATTATTTATAATATTTCGTCTACTAAATCAGTCTCTTCTAACATCAGTATTGTTTTACCCGATTTTTCTAAAACCAGTCAAACCATAGCTAAAATTCTCAAACAATATGATTTTAAAATAATATTTTCGCCTTCCAATAAACTCACCTTTTCTCAGTTAAAAGATCCCATTGATATGCATAATTCTTGGGACATTTATAGTCTTTCCTATCAGTGTGATTTATCATATATTGGCCAAACTAAACGCAGTCTTAAATTTCGTCTAAAAGAACATATGACTTTCGTCCGCAAACAAGAAACCAATAAATCGGCTATTTCTAAACATTGCTGGGAGGAAAATCATATTTTTAAATTTAATTCAGCTAAAATAATTTGGAGATCTAAATAGATTCATGAACTCGATTTCTTTGAAGCTTTACATATTTATAAAAATTTTAAAAACCTTGTTAATTGTGATTTCGCTGTTCCCTATTTGTCTGATTGTTCGAAATTTTTGCATTCATTTCACATTTTCTTAATTTTTCTACTGTTTACACAGCTACACATTCCTAAATACCTATTGGCCACATTCCCCACCTTTTCCATAATCCTATTGGCTGAACTCCTATATATACGAGTACTCCTATATATACGAGTACTTCTCCAGATTCAGAATTCTTTTTGCACTGAAGACGGTAAGCTTAAGGATACCGAGACAGCTGTATGCATCACAAATATTTTTCTTTGGCGTTTCAGACGTAGTAGTTTATTCGGGTTTTAATATTCCAACGCCAAGTCTCCTGTTATTAATTGTGTATACATGTTAAAGGGCATCGTCGCACGAACTGTGTAGATTATGTCCAGTCTATCTTTTGTAGATTTTTACAAGAACACACCGAAAATTTCTTTATCATTATATGTATGGCCTCAATTTTTATGAAGGGCAATAGTGTTAAATTAAACAACTTACTATATGGAGAAAAATACAACACCCTATTATAATATTTTTTATTTATTTTTTATTTAACGACTTCTCATACTCTAACTTATTTATACAAACATTAATTACACTGGTCAACAAAGATTTTAACCTAGAGACGTTGTTGGGTGATCTTAGACGTTTTTTTCGTGCTGATTCCGAATCTGGGCTCAGATTTTTTCTATCACGTCTAGTCTCCTTAGGACAACCGGATTAAATGTTGGTTAAAGGGAGTTTCAGCAAATAAATCATGAATTAAAAAATACAAAGGGCATTCCATAAAAACTGAGAGTTATTTTTTTACTTAGTGGCAACACCGTGAAACTAAAAAATAGAAGTACAGGCGATTTTTTCAAACTGTTAACTGTACGTTTATAAAAAATTCTAAACGAAGCAGACGATTTTATTTTCCTATTTCCGTGCTTGTTTAAAGAACTGTTTTATTTGCCCTACAGAAATGGAGATGAGTGATTCAGAGTTAAAAAACGTTATTCATAGTGCAGAAGGCCCTTGTGTATTGCGGTTACAGACATGCATTTATCTTAGTTTCATATACTTTTAAATTAAAACATTAATTTTTATACTCCAGCATTTAGATATTTTGTGTTAAAACGTGTTGTCATGTGTTTGAAACTTTAACTAATATTACAAAATATTTTGACAAAGTGTCCTTCAATATTACATTTCTCTTGAAAACATAACATAATTAATGCTTAATAATTTTTCGGATCGTAAAAGAGAATAAGCCGGAAGTATTTTGATCAAGTTTACTTTGAAATAGAACTCACTTGAAGTTTTCTCTCAAAGAGATAGTTCTTACCGTTATTGTGACAGAGTAACTAAGCATAAAATACCACAACTGGTGGATTTGAAATAACGTACAAACGATCCCCACAATGCGGAACTTTTAATGATAAATTTTTAGCTTGCATTAAGGACATTTATACGAATATCATTTTTTAAGAACAATATGCAGATAGGTTTCGGCCTTATTACGGTTATCAAAAAATAAAAAATAAATAAATAAAATATACAGACACGACATTATTTCATTATTTAAAACATGAAAATCTGACATTGACAGATTTTAATTTAGTGCCAGAGGCCTACTGCTAAACTTGTTAATATCGACAAATTCTTCTTTAGTTAATTCGTGACGATCTAAATTCCATGATAAAGTTTTCATTAAATCAAACCAATGTGTTTCAGCTGCAGATATTGTAACAAATAACGTTGGAAGTCCAAACTGTCTTATAGCCGCAAAACAACGTTTTTTCTCTTTTTCCCAATGAGGGGGAGGTGTGCCTTGGGGGGGACTCATGTCAAAGGTGTGCCTTGGGGGGGGAACTCATGTCAAAGTTGTACCTTGGGGGGAACTCATGTCAAAGTTGGGCCTTGGGGGGACTCATGTCAAAGTTGGGCCTGGGGGGACTCATGTCAAAGTTGGGCCATGGGGGGACTCATGTCAAAGTTGTACCTTGAGGGGGGAATCATGTCAAAGTTGGGTCTGGGGGGGACTCATGTCAAAGTTGGGCCTTGGGGGGGACTTCATTCAATAAACCGACTGAAATAGGCCCTTAGCACTAATTAAGAGTGACCTATAAAAATTCGACAACGCTGTACCGACTGAAATAGGGGTACCTTGGGGGGGACTCATGTCAAAGTTGGGCCTTGGGGGGGGGGGGTTTCATGTCAAAGTTGGGCCTTGGGGGGGACTCATGTCAAAGTTGGGCCTTGGGGGGACTCATGTCAAAGTTGTACCTTGGGGGGACTTCATTCAATAAATCCCTATTCAATAAACCGACTGAAATAGGCCCTTAGCACTATTAAGAGTGACGTATAAAAATTCGACAACGCTGTACCGACTGAAATAGAGGTACCTTGGGGGGGACTCATGACAAAGTTGTGCCTTGGAGGGACTTCATTCAATAAATCACCATTCAATAAACCGACTGAAATAGGCCCTTAGCACTATTAAGAGTGACCTATAAAAATTCGACAACGCTGTACCGACTGAAATAGGGGTACCTAGGGGGGGACTCATGTTAAAGTTGAGCCTGGGGGGGACTCATGTCAAAGTTGTGCCTTGGGGGGACCTCATTCAATAAATTAGAATAGTTTAGAACACGGTGAAAATGAATTTTTTTAATACCTTTAGCCAACTGTTTCGGGTTCCTGATGCCTTCGGCAGCGTTATCAGTACAAGGCTTGCAATCGATTTTTTACTAACTTTCCGACTAGCTGGACATTTGAAACTTTCAGGCTAGCTCATAACACGGTGACAATACATTTTTTAAATACTTTTAGTCAACTGTTTCAGGTCCCTACTGCCTTCGGCAGCGATTATATGATTCAACAGAAAATTTATTTAATTAACTTCCCTACTAGCTAGATATTTGAAACTTTCAGAAAAGTTCAGAACACGACAAAAATGCATTTTTTAAATATTTTTAACCAAATGCTTCGGGTTCATGCTGCCTTCGACAGCGTTCCCAGTACAAAGCTTGCAATCGATTTTTCACTAGCTTCCCGACTAGCTAGACATTTGAAACTTTCAGAATAGCTCAGAACCGGTGACAATTCGATTTTTAATACTTTTAGTCAACTGCCTCAGGTCCCTACTGCCTTTGGCAGCATTTATATGATTCAACAGAAAATTTATTTAACTAACTTCCTGACTAGCTAGACATTTGAAACTTTCACAATAGTTCAGAACACGGTGAAAATGCATTTTTTAAATACTTTTAGCCAACTGTTTCGGGTTCCTGCTGCCTTCGGCAGCGTTACCAGTACAGAGCTTGCAATCGATTTTTCACTAACTTCCGACTAGCTAGATATTTGAAACTTTCAGGATTGCTTAGAACACTGTGACAATACATTTTTTAAGTGCTTTTAGTCAACTGTTTCAGTTCCCTACTGTATTCGGAAGTGTTTATATGATTCAAGAGAAATTTTATTTTACTATCTTCCCGAGTAGCTAGGCATTTGAAACTTTCACAATAGTTCAGAATACGGTTAAAATGCATTTTAAAAATATTTTTAACCAATTGCTTCGGGACTCTGCTGCCTTAGGCAGCGTTTCCAGTACAAAGCTTGCAATCAACTTTTAACTAACTACCCGGCTAGATAGCCATTTGAAACTTTTATAATAGCTCAAAACACGATAGCAAGGAATTTTTTAATACTTTTATCCAATTGCTTCGAGTTCCCGCTGCCTTCAGTAGCGTTTATATGATACAACAGAAAATTAAAACATGGTATATAAAAGTTCTTTTTATCTTGTAATTATTTACGATGATATGTGTGTGTATGTGTGTGTGAGTGAACACAATAGCGTGCAAATGCTTTGTTCGAATGAGTTGAAAGTTGGTTTGTATGTTGCAGGTCATTATAGCTCGAGCCCTACTGATTTCGGTGAATCTAAGTTTGTTTACACGGAATGAAAGAATATTTTTTTTATCATTATGGCCTATAGGCTAGATTTTTAAAAGTGCGATAGCGTCCAAACGCCTTATTCAATTGAGCAAAAAATTTATACATATTTTATAGGTTATAGTTACACAAAATATATCAATTTGGGTTAATCTAACACTTATAGATTTTACAGGGACGAAAAGAAAAATTCTTTACCATTACACTCTCATAAATGGATACTCAAATTTCACGAAAGTTTCTTCATTTTCGACGAAAGTGTTCTAGGGTTATACTCCGAACGAACATTTCGTCAAATTGACGAAATTTGTTTCGTTACCTATTTGAGAATACGAATTTCGTCAAAAATAAAAATATATTTTTTCCTTCTTATTTCGTCAAACCGAGAAAATTACTTTTATCACTTGTTTGAACATACGAATTTCGTCAAAAGTAAAGATACATTTTTTCATCCTAGTTTCGTGATACAGAAAAAAATACAAATTATAGAATTATAAAATTACTTGCAAGTTCGTTACTTTAGGCATTAATTCCTAATTATACTTAATGAAAATATAAATAAAACAGACCAAACAAATAAAAATCATTTACAGCTTTGAGACCTATAGTTACAATGATTTTTTTCTCCATTCATCCATACTTTTACAGAAATTCTCAGAAACAAGCGCACACAATATTTTGTAGACATAGGACATCACAAATATCCATGCCCGCACCGCGATTCGAGCCCGGGACGTGGGAATCCAGAAGGCAGCGGCCTACCGACCGAACCACCAGGCCGGCAAAGAAAAAGTCATTGTAACGTAAAGTCGAAAGAACATAGCAGGGATGGAACACGGGCGCAGAATTCATACCACTATCAATGTAAGAAAATTTTCTAGCTCTTAAATCGACGATATTATAGGTACAGAAATTTCTTAAACACATTCCGGTATGAATTCTGCGCCCGTGTTCCATCCCTGACATAGGGAAAAAACCAATGTGGCGGTAATGAAAGCTGCACATGTTATTGTGAGTAAACAGTTTCGTCAAATATTTGAGAGTTTATGTTTACTCAAAAATCACGTGATCGCTTGACGAAATGGTTATCAAAAACAACGAAATTAAGCCCGAGGATGTCTGAATCGTCAAAATTGAGTATATTATTTCTGAGAGTGTATGTCTTACGGGCCTAAATTCTTTAAAGTGCGATAGTGTCTAAACGCCTTATTTAATTGAATTGAAAATTTATACACATATTATAAATTACAGTTACACATAGATTTTTAAGAATCTAGCACGTATAGTTTTTTACAGGAAGAAAAGGAAAATTCTTTATCATTATTGCTTATGGGCTTAAATTCTTTAAAGTTCGATTGTGTCTAAACACCTTATTTAATTGACTTGAAAGTTTTTACACATATTATAGTTTACATTTTCACGAACTGCATGGATTTTGGCTAATCTAGCATGGATTGTGTTTTTACACGAACACAAAGAAATTTTTTTTATGATTATGCCGTATGGGCTGAGATTCTTTAAAGTGCTATGACGCCTAAGCCTAATACGATTGAGCTGTAAATCTGTAGACATGTTATAGATCACCGTAACAGCAACAGTATGAATTTTTGAGAATATAGCGCATACAGATTTTACAGGGACATCGTAGCTTATGTGCTCAAATTATTTACAGTTCGAAAGCGTCTAAACTCCTCAAAAGACCGAGCTGAAAATTTATATACATATTATAAGTCACCGTCACACAAACTGCATAGATTTTAAAGATTCTAGCACTTACAGATTTTTACAGGGACACTGAGAAAATTTATTTCTTAATATGATCTGTGGGCTCAAATTACTTTAAGGGTAATAGCGTTAATTTAAACAACACAACGTACAGAGAAAAATACTCAAATTCCTTATTATTATAATTTCTTTTTTTGTTTATTTAGTGACTTCTCTTACATCTTTTACCGGTAATTACTTAATGTTCGGAAAGTCGAGTGGAGTCACTCTAGATTTCCACTTTCTTCTGTATTCAATAGAAAAAATATTGGATTCGTAATAATTTTCGTCTTCCAGCTCTCGATGGATTTACACGTTTCGAGAGGTCTAGAACAAGATTTGACCTTTTTTAGAAAATGTCTGTCTGTCCGTCTCTGTGTGTGTGTGTGTGTGTGTGTGTGTGTGAAAACATTTTGTAGCGACAGTATCTTCGAAACTATTGCTCAGAATTGTATATAAATTTATATGTCGATGCAACTAAACCTACATTACTGCCTTTCAACTTTTGGTGTCAACTGCTCAGCAGGTGGCGCTGCTGTACAACGATTTCCGCAATTTAAGGGGAGTATATATCTCAGGTTCTATTGCGTAAAATCAAATTAAACTTGATAAGTGAGAAAGACATTATGAGAAATTAAGCTGATTCAATTTGAATGGTTATCGGTACAAGAGGTGACGCTGCTAAACGGAGATTTTTGCAGTTTAAGGGAAGGCTATATCTCAGAAACTACTGCGTAGAATGCCATATAAATTTATATGTAGATGTACCTTGACATAAATTAATGGCTGTTAACTTTTGGTGTCAACCACCTGACAGGTAGCTCAGCTCTACTGCAATTTTCCTCAATAATGAGAAGGCTATATGTCAACTTCTATATGCCACATAACTGTACGAAACCTGATATGTGAGCTATCCATTATAAAATTGCATAATTTTTATATGCTAATTATAGACAATAAAACTGTCGTTCTTCGGGTATTCAGTGTTAGTTTTCTCTAAGATGAAATTCCTTTACGTTCATCCTGTTCGATAATTTTAATAAATAATAGATTTAATAAATTTTTTGCACTTAGTGAATGAATATAGAAAAATATAGAAGAAAGTCTTGTGGTGGCCACAACATACTAATTTTTATGCGTAATAAGAGTTGTGTTGCAAACAGTAACAGAAACTAAACCGTTAATAAAAATATTGAGATAAAAATTAGTAAAAATAAATAAAAGAGCAAACCATTTGTTTTAATTTGCATGTTTAAAAATATTGCTTGCTTTTTTGCATATAAATATAATCTGATGTGTCACACACTCGACTTTTTCTTGGATGCTCTAAATATAGATAGGAGATTAAGGGGTAAGATAACGAGTATTGTTATGTAACCGTATGTTAAAAAATTCAACTTAGGCTTCGGAAGAGCTTTATTTGACAACTAATTCTATATGAGGGGGGCTACGGCCCCCTCAACCCCCGTTTAATTATCGTACCTACATTTATACAGAATTCAAATCTGTTATTAAGTTCAAAAGTTCAGACATTTTTCACACGCATCATTCCTTGAAACTTATCAATCTTGAACAAACTTTAGCAGTAACAAACGTATTCACTTCAAAATACATCATTCGGATCACCTGAAGTTATTTGTTTTTCATTTACTCTAACAGACACAAGCAAAGATCACACTGTAAAACTTCACTTCGGTATTCAGGAACGCTCAAAACTTATAAATATACAAGAAACCTATCGATGATTATTTACCATATTACTATAAGGTATTAATTTCAATTCCAGAGCAGTTTTCCAGGACATGGTAAAATATTATATGATAAAGTATATTATAGTAAAGCACTTCCACTAACAAATAAAAAAGAATGTTATGGCTTAAATATTAGCAACCCTGTACATCTGAAAGTTATGTACACATCACAGGGTGCACATAAATATAATCCAATGTAAATAACACACGGATCAACTCAAATACACTTCCATGAATTTTCAGGTATTGTCGCATTATAATCTAGTTCTTTTGTGTTGCCCTGTAAACGAACAGAGAACGATTTCTATAACAGATTCTACATGAAACATGTTTTTACGCATATAAAAATATATATTCGTTTCATTTGGTTTAGAGCAGTCTATAGAGGCTACACTCTACTTGCCTACAATTTCCCTCGTAGACGCAATGTATTTGAATTCTCTTGGGTGTCCCTGTACACGAACCATTTGCTTGATCTCAATGAAAAGCTTAGTGTAACATCCCTATATGATACACATTTACAATACCAAGTTTGAACTTTCTGCTATAATTTGTTTTTGAGATATGCTGATAACAGAGAGAACACACAGACGGACACACACACACTCACAGACCAACCGCTAAAAACATGATTTTCCGATTCAGGGGACCTTAAAATGTGTAAATATAACAAAAACTCACCTTCGAAAATTTGACTCTAATACAAAACTTTCTCTACCTTAGGGGTAAGAGAAAGTAAAAAATCTTAATATAAGTAAGTATAGAAAGACATTTTGTTGAAAATTTCTAAATTTGTTAACAATATTTTTTGTGTGGTTGTAACAAAACAGATTATTTTTACTTTCCGAACATACATATGTAAAGAAAGTATTGTGATCATGTCGAAAATGCTTATTTGAGATTTTTGTGTTTTTATACCTTTTCAGGTTCCTTGAGTTAGATTTTGCTATTTTCACGCTGATGTATGTATGTGTGTGTATGTGTACGTATGTGGGTGAACATCATAGCGTCTAAATGCTTTGTTCGGATGATCTGAAAGTTGTTAAATATTCTATAGAACACCGCAGCACGAATCCTATTGATTTTTGTGAATCTATCACTTAATTTGTTTTTACAGGGACACAAAGGAAAATTCCTTATCATTATTATCCATGGGGCTAAATTTTTTAAAGTGCGATAGCGTCTAAATGGTGTATTCGAATGAGCTGAAAATTTAAACGCATGTTCTAAATTAATGTCGCACGAACAATATAGATTTTGCTGAATCTAGCATTTAAATTTTTTTGAAAGGGTCACAGAGAACAATTCCTTATCATTAGAGCCTATGGGCTTAAATTTTTTGAAGGGCAATGGCGTCTAAATGCCTTCTTCGATTGAGTTGAAAATTTATACACACTTTATAAGTCACCGTTGCACAAACCGCATTAATTTTGGTCAACCTAGCACTAATAGTTCTCTTACAAAGACATAAAGAAAAATTATTTATCATAATGCCCAATGGTGTCAAGTTCTTTAAATTGCGATAGCATCTAAATACCTTATTCGATTCAGCTAAAACGTTACACATATCTTAAAGATTATAGTCACACGAATTCACTACATGAATTTTAGAGAAACTAGAATTTATAGCTTTTTAAAGGGATACAAAGAAAAATTGCTTATGATTATGTCCTACAGGTTTAAATTTTTTAATGTGCGATATTGTCTAAATGGCTTTGTCGAAAGAGTTGAAAATTTATATACATGTGATAAGTCCACGTCCCACGAATTGTATAGATTTTGTATAGAATAACTGGATATAGATAACTGTATAGATAAACTAAATTCGAGCAATACAACTTGCATCTTTTGGGATGGAATGCTCTCTGAACACACTCACAAAGAAGACTGGTATAAAGTGTTGTGTACTAAATGTGGGCATACTTAGATTATGCCGAGTTGTAAAGAGCCAATTACGTCAGCGATTTCTGTAAACATTTTTTTTTTTTTTTTTTTTTTTTTATTAAAGGTAGATTTATAATTAGTAAAATTGTTCTACGACAATTGGCTATATGGTTTGTACGATGCAATTCAATTCTGAATCATTTTACTAATACTGATATTTTATTTTTTTATATGTTTGACTAAAATTTAAGCAATTTTTAAAATTATTTCTATTGATAGATGCACTTTTAAATCAGATTAATAATTTCAGTTCATATCCAATGTTGAACTAATCTGGGGAAAATGTCGAAATCTGTATTGTACAGATATTAGTAATTTCTTCCACAATGGCTATTTATTCAGTACAGTTATGGGAAAGTGTTTCAAAAATTATGCGCAATGTCTTTTTTTTTTTTTTTTTTTTTTTTTTAAGAAAATTAATTCAAACACAAACTGGTAATTCACTTTATCTTTTACTATTAAGTGAGCAATATTTGTATATATATTTCACTGTTCTCGAAAACGGTAGCTCGGACAGTCACGAGATTTAACACAAAGGTGCCCCCCGAAGGATCATTGTGCACATCGAAGTCAGAATTTCGAATTTCTGTTTAGTTTTCTTTTAATTAATAAAAATATGAAAATAATAAGCTAATAATAGCAAAAAATTAGCCATTTAAATTTAATCCATAATTTAATTGTTTCCAAAAAAAAAAAAAAAAAAAAAAATATATATATATATATATACGAGTTTATTCTTTTTTTTTTCAACAGGAAAATAAATACATTTATCTAAACATGAACAATACTACACACTACTGATTGCAGAGCTTCCAAATTTGGCATATGGGGACCCTGCAGGTGTGCACCTCATCGAAATTTTTTCGAATTTCGAATTTGAATTTTTTAAATTAATGTTTGTTCGATTTTAAACCTTGGCTTTTATGTTTCATTTTTCATGAATTTATTCTTCGATTGTAATCGTCTGCGTATCTTAGCAACGGCTATATTATACAATTTATTTTTTATTTAATACATTTATTTGAGGGCGAATCTTTTTTCTCTTTTTAATTTATTTTATTTATTGAAAATAAAATGGTGATGCAGTAGAAAAAATTAAATATATTAAATTTAAAATTTAAAAACGTATTCATTACAGTTATGTTTATGTATAATTTTTGTAGTATAACAAAAATTATTTTTCATTTGTTAATTTAATTTCTTTAAAAGTTTTTTTTTCTTATTTATAGTTTTTGTCAGGAAATAATGGTAGTATATAGTAGAAAGGATTAAACTGATTGGAATTTATTTGTTTTTTATGTATTTAATTCATTCTAAAAGAAAATCTACTTTTTATTTTATTTCATTATAATATATTGGTCGGAATCAAATTGTAATACAGTGTAAATAGCATGAGCAATAAAATACTTGGTTCAAAAACTAAAATATTTAATAGACGCTGAGATACAGTTATCTGTAAAATCGTAGTTCTTAAATAATGGCAGACCCTCCTATCGTCAATAAATACCCATATTGAAATACATAGGAAAAAGATTTCTGCAGGCAGTAGGGACCTGCTCCCGATACAGTGCGGGCAGAGAAAGAGCTGCCGTAGTCAGCGAGTACCCGATGCGAGGTCTAGAGCGATTCCAATGTCATTATTATAGTTTTTATTTATAATGTGATGTGAAAAATAAATAATGATCCAATTATTTTGGAGATTCATTTAAATATAGTGGCCAGCGAAGCGGGCGTAGCCTGCTAGTTATAATTATATACTGTTAAGATAAATTCTTTTATGCACTATCGATGGATAATTCATGATTTTGTTTTCTTGTCATACTGTTGCTTTTTATTTACATTTCTTTTTAAATAATATTTGCTTCTCTGAACCACACTCATTTTTGCTAAAACCATTTCCAATAATATGGGAAAATGCTTCATAATTTATTATTGATGCTTGATTTTGTTTTTCGGAATTTAATAAACAGTCATACTACCTTTTTCTCATTCACTTTCAATTTTACTGTAACTATATTCTAATAACATTGTAAAGTATTTCATTTCTTATCAGCGGTGCATGGAATTATAAGGAAACCATTCCTCTTTCGTTTGCAGAACCATTCAAAAGAATTCTTATATGTTGAGTTTAAAACTAAAAATAGTTCAAAATGCATTTCAAATAGAGTTGTGATTTTTTTTCTGTACTAAATTTAAATGCTTTGTTTGATTGTTGCGTTTTCAAATTATATGCATTATATAGGGCTACAAAACATTAGCCGAATAAGTTATAAGAAGTCATGTATTTGAAAGTTTTCTGAAAATATTATATTATTGATGAGATATGTGGATGAACATATTATTTGACAAATTTAAAAAATTTGATGAACAATAATAACGAGATAAGTGAATTGCTAAAGAGCGTGTGCATAACAATTTCCTTTGTGGATAACTGCGTTACAAGAACACTTTGGAAGTACCAATAAATGTTTAATGTCCAATAAAATTGTTTCTAACAACATTTTTAACAATTTTTAAAAAACGTCAAAAATGTTCAAATATTGTATATAATTGTAATTATCGTTCACCTTCAAATGTTTTATTTGTCCTATAGTAATATTAGTTAAGGATTTATAGTTTTTGTTTAGTGTGCCATTATAGAATAATGCTGTTGATAACCAGTTATTCATGACTTTTATAATTTTCACACTTACCTACTATGTCTAAATAAATAAAGCGTCATTAATTTATATTAAAACATAGGGAATTTTCTATTACCTATAATTCATCTTTTTAAATAATATTTATTTCCTGCAAAATCCATTTTTTTACAAAACAATTAATTTGATTACATTATTCAATTGCACTAGCGTGTAGAAGGATATTTTATTAAAAAAAAATATATATATATTAATCTGTCTTTTATGTTTTCGTACCATTATAGTGTAATGCATTGTATTTCATAGTATCTTCTCTAAGTTCAATAAAAGGTTATGGCTGTGTATGTGTTTCGGGCATCTTATAGCTCCGCAACCTAAAACCTCTAATTAAATAATCGGATTTCGAATCGCATCACAGAATGATACACTTCCAAGCTCGATTCCCTAATTAGATTTTTTTTTTTTTTTTAATAACTAAATGTGAATTTTCAAACTGACTCCATTGCCATTTCAATATTATCTGTTTTTATTAGTCCTCTCTGTATATCTTGTGAGAAATTATCTCAGACATACTGTAGTATCAATTTCTTTTCTTTTCTTTTTTCTTTCTTTCCCTTTTCTTCTTTTAAATTATTTGGCCGTAAAAGGAGAAGAATTCTGGAGATTTTTTCCAGACAAGTACTGACGGATGTAGACATTTTTTTCTAACGCATTGGATACCACTTGCAAAGAGATGCGACAGTTAGATTTTTTTTTTAATTGATTGAAACATGATTTTCCCAGTGAATCGTTGTAATTCTAAAGCATCTGTTTATCATTTATTTAATGAGATAGCATCATTAAATTAAAATATCGATAATTGATTAATTTTAAACTTAAAAGTAAATTTGTAAAATATAATGTATAATTAAATATATATATAAGGACTGATTTAATGGCTATGGATTTTCTAAATACCAAAACGGAATTGAATAATATATTATGCAGTGAATAATAATTGGCCATATTTACCTGTAAGTTAACACGATATTTTACTGCCGTAGCACATCGTGATAGGCCGACTTGCCCATGCTGAAGTCTTTGCTGGTTGCGTGCTATGTCCTTTTTTGCTTTACTTCTTTGAATAAAATGGTGATTTAAAAAAAAAAAAAAAAAGGATCATCTGTTAGCGCAAAGGCGCTCCCAAATAATGTTTAATGTCCCGAAATATATAACCATTGACCATTGTTTTTGTGACTGCCCATTCGCTTCATAATGCTTTTCGAAGAAACATTCATTGATAAATAGAAAATTGTATTTACCATGTTAATTTTCTTATTTTTTTTTTTTTTTAATTTACTTATTATTTGTGACGGATTATTTAATTTCCTTATAAAATTTCGTTAATTGCGGGCACTAAGAAAGTCTTAGGCACGTGGCACAGGTGGCAGGGCAGATTCTTGCTTGGAAAGTATATCGAAAAGTGTTTTTTTAACTATGTATAAATTAAATTACTTTCATGAAAATAAATAAAGAATTCTTCTAATTTATATATCGTATAACCTCTTTAAGGAATGAAAGTAATAATCCGTCTCTAAAACTCTGTCTATAACCGTCTGTAACCTACGTCTATAATAATCACACAATCGCACGGCACCTAAGGCCCGTGTCCTAAGCACGGAATTTCTAAAGGGCACAGCATATTATTGACAGTTAAAAGATATCTGGTTTAAATCCTACAAGCTTTTTTCCTAATTCAGCCATATTTTACATATACAAGTAAAATTTTAAAATTAAATCTGTTGTTAGGCTGACTGAAATAATTTTATCATTAACCACAAAAGTAGAGAAAGAGATACTTTTTAGCCTGATATTAATTATATGTATGTGTGTGTATGCGTGTATTACAATTTTTTTTTCCAACTTTGTTCTGTAAAGAATGCCAAGAAAAAGATTTCACTACAGAAGTCGTAAAACACTGTGTGGTGACGGATTCACATACATAACTTACTTATTCAATTAATTAATTTTTTAAAAAATGTTTTAGAAAAAACATTTAGACTATAATGCAAGAGCAGTGCAATTATGTTGCTTAAGTACCGTAAAAAAATAAACACGTAGTGTATAATGCAATATTTTATTACACGATAAATAATAATACACGATAAAACATGATAAATAATAATATACGATAATATATGATAAATAATAGTTACATAATAAATAATATTTTTATTCCTTCAGACTTCAGACTATGGAATTATTACACTCTATTATATTGGAATATTTTTGTTTTAATGTGAAAAATTTTATTTAAGAGTAGATATTTATTTTTTGTCACAAATTATTTTCGTCTGTATTTAGTATTACGTCAGACAAATATCACCACTTCTTAATTCACTTTAAATAAAATTACTTACTTATGCTTTTAAAAATAAATATGGTTGAAGTTATAAATAAGTTTTAGATATAATTACTGAAGATTACTTAATAATTTTTAATTTGTATTTAAATTTAACATTTAATTTAACAACTTTTGCATTAAATTTTACATTATAAAACATAGTTTTCATAAGCATTCATATTTACGGACTAGATTCACTAAAAATACCATTCTCTGTTCTTAACTCTAAATAATATTTAAAGTTCATTTATAATAATATTCTATGAAGTAAAAAGGCCCTTCTTTGTAATTTATTGTATAGAAATTCTTAAACGATCAGCGGATGAATTGCGAAGATAATTACAAAGATTTTCGTCCTCCTTTTTTTAGTGGCGCCATCCAGTGACATTTTTCGACAATAATCAGCTCTACGGAACGCATTTATTTTATTATTTAAATACTTTTAAAAGAGTTTTAAAAAATGCTGAAAGATAAATTTAAATGTTCTGCTTTTACTTGTTTAGATATCAAGCAATTTGAACTATGTATATTTCGATTTCCAGATTAAAACAAACATAAATCAGGGCCCGAAATTTCAACTCGATTTCACTCGCCGAAAAAAAGTTTTACTCGCCATAAAATAGGGTTGTCACTTTTTTTTTTTTTTTTTATTACGCATTTTGGGTTTTTTATTTTTCCTAACTATATCAAATGCTTTTACAAATATGCCTAAAATTATATATATATATGTATACATAAAGTGTGTCGCATATCATCATGTCTCCTAATCATCTATAATCAAAAATCATTATAATGCATTGCATTTGAGATTTGTATAAGATTAAAATATCTATAAATGCAAAGAGTCATTAAATAAAGAAAGAAGAAGAAGAAAAATCTTCGTCAAATAATATCCTGTGAAAATCTTTTTATTATGAAAGGTTAATCTTCATTATTTACTTATTTATTTATTTAACATTTTACATCAGAAATGTCTTTTTCGTCCATTTTATTTTTATAATCAGACGGAATGTCGATGTGTACAACTTGTTCATTGTTGTCATTTGAAATGGCTATTTTGGAATTACTTTTCCGATAAAATCGTTGCTTACAAATTATAACAATCACAAATCCTTGGCGTTTCAGCAAAAAACAGGAAAATGTGAACTGTTTTTTTTATCATTATTCAACAAAATAAACATAGGCAGTATCTTTAAAAGGGCTCGAGCAAAATCGCACAGGCAAACTTTCACATTTTTCTTCTCTCGGATAGTGGACGACGGGCAAAGAGGCTCTCAGCTCGTCTATTCTCACTCTGCTTTAAGAAATCACAGTGGGAGAAACGAAACTGCCGAAAAGGTTACGATTTTTATGCATGTACTAAGCATTTTTACATTCCCAGGATGGGACGATCGTCGGGCAGCGTGCACACAGACTCGGCACTCCGAGAAGAGAAAAAAGAGAGGTTAAATATGAGGTTATAAGATGGCAAGATTCTACCATATTTAAATCTATAAAAAATAATGTTTTCTGTCACAGTATCGTGTAAGAATTCTGTCTTTAACTGGACCAAATTTTTACTCGCCACAGTAAAAATTCCACTGGCGAGCGGCGAGCGGAAATTTCGCGCCCTGCATAAATAATTGTCAAAATAAGGTATAAATAAATTCTACTCTTTATATATTATATATATATATATATATATATATATATATATATATATATATAGCTATTTTCGTTCGTTAAAAAATGCTGTAATATATGTAAAGTTACATTTCTAGTGATTCACAGATTTTAGTGCTAATATTTTAAAAAGGCATTAGTGCAGAACATTCCAAATATGATTATGTAATTAAATGCGTCATTGTCGCATATTCTCATGTGTGAAACTTGAATCATACCAACGTTCTTTGAACATCTAATGATGGTTACAATCGTCCAAACATGTCAAATCTTTCTTCCTGTCAAAATAACGTTCCATTAGATGATCAAAAATAGTATTATTTAGAATGTTTGGAAAAAGTGTACGTTGTACCATACATAAAATGTACAACTTCGGTTTCGGTACAATGTTTAAATACAACACTATCATAAAACGTTCTGTCTCAGTGCGATTATTATGAATAGGAAAAAATGCCTATATTCATTTTTGATTTTTTTAATACGTCTATAAATAATTTTCATTGAATGTTGGTGTTAAGATTAAGGCAACTAACTACACCAAGATCCTACGACTGAGTGAAGTGGCCTCCATGGGGAACTTTCTAAGGGTGCCTAGCCCGTACTTACGTGAATTTCGAAGAAAACCACGGAAAACTCCGAAAGTCTAGATTGACGAATCGAACCCGACAATTCCTGTCTATCAGCTTCGAAAGTAGAACCTCTCGGACACTAATATTTATCGGGAAGAAATAGTAATGAGGTTTTTCTTAAACATTAATTAAAAAAATAATTAATAAATTTTAAACTTTAGTTATCTTTTACTTATGATTTTATTTAAGTTTAATGTTGTTGATAAATCATCAATGTTGGTAATGTTGTTGGTAAATCATCACTCCGGATTTTTTTCTCTAAATTTTTATTCAGTAAATTTTAATAAAATAAAATAAATTAATTTAATATATTAAAACAGGAATAAACTACTACGTCAGAAACGCCAAAGAAAAATTATTGAGGTGCATACAGCTGTTTCGGTAGACTAAAGCGTACCGTCATCAGTGCAAAAAGAATTCTGAATCTTGAGAAGTGCTCGTATATATAGGAGAGGGACCGGATTTAGTTCAACCAATAGGAATACGGAAGAGGTGGGGAGTGTGGCCAATAGGAATTAAGGAATGTGTAGCTGTGTAAACAGTAGAAAAATTAAGGAAATGTGGACTGAATGTAAAATTTCCAACAATCAGACAAATAGGGAACAGCGAAATCACAATTTACAAGGTTTTTAAAATTTTTATAAATATGAAAAGCTTCAAAGAAATCGAGTTCATGAATGGATTTAGGTCTGCAAATTATTTTAGCTGAATTAAATTTAAAGGCTACCGAAACAGCTGTATGCACCTCAATAATTTTTCTTTGGCGTTTCTGACGTAGTAGTTTATTCCTGTTTTAATATTCCAACGCCAAGTCTCCTGCTATAATTTAATATATATTTCAAAATTTATTTTATCAAGAAAGGAAATTTTGCGTCGCCATAAAATTTTACGCAGGCATTCTATTTTAATTATCTAAATTATTCTATTAATTTTTTTCTTTTTATTCTATTAAATTATCTAAAACAAGTACGCTCTGGCCATCGGTTTACTTTCTTCTATAAATTCCAAATGACAAAGCCACTTAGCCAGTTAGCATGCATAAAAATTTAAAAAGCCTTGTATCTCAAAATTAAAATTTTATATATTAAATTTTTTGAAAACTTCAGTAACAGACAGTGAGTTATGGTTGTCGCATAATATAGAAATCGCATAATATAGCATGTCCTACTGGCCGATATACGATCAATCTGAATCAACATATATTTTCATAACATATATTTCACATACCCCTTTTAGTGAATCTATATTAACACTAGTGGATCTGCAGATCAATAGCCTCAACGTCCTATTTGCATCAGACATTATTCAATAGGTCATTTTTATTTATTCCTTGTTATATGATAATATATATTGATTCGAACGACTTGTTACCATAATCAGATATATTCCTGAGGGGGGGGGGGCTACCGCCCCTCTCAACACCCCGCTGTATCTCTCATTGTATACCTACCTGTATATCATATATATGTATACTTAATAAGCAACGGTCTTGTATTATTTCCCTGAAATTCATAAATACCAAATTTCATGCAAAATAATAATAATAATAATAATAATAATAATAATAATAATAATACCTCATTTATTTCAGTGAAAGTTTTGTCCCGAACGTAAAAGGGAGACTAGTAAAAAATTTAAGAAAAATGAAAACATTTGACATCAACTTATAGAAAGTTAATTTTGAAATGCGATCTGGCTGTAGCATGTGATTATCGGGCCTTTTTATCTGTAAAACATTTTATGTCTCTACGACATATAATTATGGGAATATAGCGGTTTCTTTAAAAAATTGCAAAAAAAATTGTCATTTTTTTAGATATAACATGCAAAGTGTTAAACGCAGTGCAAAGCCATTTTCAGAAAACTTGAGATACAATATTAGATACAGCGTACTGTGATCAGAATGCAAAAATATTAAATATCTAATGAAATATGAGCATTTTTACTAAATAATTTTTAGTAGCACATATGCAAGATGTAACGAAATTTCATTTGGATAATTTAATAGCCAAATGTATTGAGCTATCTCTATGAAAACCCCAAACAAATATCTTGTAAATTCAAAAGGTTGTGCATGAGAGAATGAACTGAATTTCAGTTTTTCCCAAATATAAGAAAATGAAAAGGGATTTTATCAATATTTGTTTACATTTAACGAACACTGTATTACCATTTATTGAATCAAAATAAAAATGTGAGTAAAACACCTTATAGTTTAGCATTTTTTTTTTTTTTTTTTTCGCGAGAAACTGAATAGCAATTCATTCTATCGCGTACAACTTTTTGAGTTTACAAGATACTTATTGCAGGTTTTTATATAAGTAGCTCAATACACTTGGCTATTACATTATGCAAATAACATCACGGTAAATCTAGTGTATGCGCAGTTAAAAGTTGCATTCTAATTGCAGTATGCTGTGTTTGATTTAAATGTCAAGTTTCCTGAAAATGATTTTCACTGAGATTGACAAATGATTTTCACACATTAATACCTTGCGTGTTGTAGTTTTTGTGATGAGTTTTTTTTTTTTTTCCTTTCTTATTTTAAATTTTTTAAATTAACCATTATATCTCCATGATTATGTATAGTAGACACATGGAAATTTATACAGATATTAAGAAAAAGATCCATAATCACATGCTTCAATCGCACTGCATTTCAAGCATTACTGTTTACAGGTTGATGCCAAACATTTTCAATTTTCTTTAATTTTTTACTTGTCCTTTTTACTTTCTCTTACCCATAAGATAGAGAAAGTATTGTTTTAGGGTCAAATTTTTGAAAGTGAGTTTTTTGTTATCTTTACATGTTCAGAGGTCCCCTGAACACGAAAATCATGTTTTTTAGCGAATGGTCTGTGTGTGTGTATGTGTGTATGTCTGTGTGTGTGTTATCAGCATATCTCAAGAATAAATAGTAACAGAAATTTCAAACTTGGTTTTCTAAATGTGTATCAAATAAGGATGCTACACTAAACTTTTCGTTAAGATGAAGCTGATGGTTCGTGTACAGGGACACTCAAAAGTATTCAAATACATTACCTCTATGGGGAAATTGCAGGTAAGTAGAGTTTAACATCTATAGACTGCACTAAACCAAATGAAACGAATATATATTTTTTTTATGCATAAAAACATGTCTCATGTAAGATAGGGTAGGGAAATCATTGACTGTTCGTTTACAGGGCTACACAAAAGAGCTAGATAAAAGTGCGACAATCGTTGCAAATTGATGGAAATATATTTCAGGCTGGGCCATGTATGATTACTATAAGATTATATTTAGATGCACCATGTGGTCTGTATATAATCTTCGAAAGATATACAGGACTACAAATATTTAAGTGATAACATTATTTTTTGTTGTTAGTGGATGTGCTTTACTAATATTATTTTACCATTTCGAGGAAAACTGTTCAGGAATTGAAATAAATTCCTGATAGAGATATGGTAAATAATGTATGTTTTAAGCTAAATATTCATCGATTGTTTTTTATATATTTACATGTTTTGAGACTTCCTGATTACCGTAGTCAAGTTTTTTAACGTTTGATCTTTGTCTGTGTCTCTTAGAGTGACTTAAAAATGAATAATTTTAGGAGATTCAAATGTTGTATTTTGAAGTTAATATGCGTTTGTTGCTGGAAAAGTCTGATCATGACTGATAAGTTTCAACGAATGTTGCGTGGGTATATTGTATGTATAATTTGAAATAAACTTTTAATTTTAATAAGAAAATTAAATTCTATATAAATGTAAGTGCACTAATGAAACGGGGGGTTGAGGGGGGTGGTAGCCCCCCCCCCCCTCACACAGAACTAATTATCATATAAAACTCTTTCGAAGCCCAGTTTAAATTGTGTAACATAGGTTTACATAACAGTACTCGTTATTATACATCTTAATCTCCAACCTGTATTTATACTATTAAATTTAAGGGCAAGAGAAAGTCGTGTGAGTCACACCAGATTATTTTTAATTATTTGACGAAACTGCCGCTGAACTATATTAAGTATGACATGTTCACCACTTTCCTAAAATTTCAGGATGATTCAGTTAGCACTTTTTGGGATATTTGACAAAACGTCTGAAATCGAAAGAGTTCGGTTATTTTTGAAAATGCAGTATATATAGAGTTTACGCCAGACATAGAATTTTAATGGTCCAAAATTATGCCACCTAGGATATGGTTTAATTGTTAAAAAATATAAAAGGCTAAAGAAAAAGCACAGCATAATTATTTTGAATTATTTTAAACACAAATTACCTTCGTGCCTGTCTTTTTCTAACAGTGACTCCCGGAAAGGTAAAAACATTAAATTTTTGTAATTGGTTAAGTTATAAAGTAGGTAATGAACTCTGTGAGTAAGTGAGTAAAATAGAGAGCTTGTGAGTGAATAATATTTCTGTAATTACATTTGCTGCTAAATAAAACAAAATGTAATCCTGTTCTAAGGAGTGTAAAAAAACTAAAAGGGTAAGAATTATTTTTGTTTAAGAAATATAGGAATTCTTTTAGATATTAATTCTTTTTTTAATTATATTTCTATTATTATACATATTTTAAATTACAAAAACAATAATCTCTTAACGTTCGTTAAGGTTACGTTTCATGAATATCTCAAGAATTTTAGGGCTCTCTTTTTGTGAAAAAAAAAAAAAAGGGTTGGGTTGGGCTGTGGTGATTATGGCCGATTGAGTGCACTAGGGTCCTTTGCTTGAGAGGGAGTGCCTTCCGTGGGGGTCGTTCTAAGAAGTCCTAGCCCGTATGTACGCAAGTTTAGCAGAAAACAACGGAAACCTCCAAACGTCTAGGCCGACGAGCACTACCTGGACTGTAAAAAATAGGTTCTTAAAAATAAGTGATAGATCTTTTAACCTTTTATTATTCAGCAATTAATAGATACATGTCAAAAATAACATAACATAAATAAAACTGATTGTAACACATTGCTAAAATTAGTATATATTGTCTCAAAACAGCCACGAAAGAATATATACTTAAATTTGAAAACCCATGTACACATTTTTGAATATATTGACATGCTCAAAAACGGGTTGACCAATAAGAATTCCAATATCTTCATGTTTGACATGCAATAATGCTCTATGTGATCCAAGGAATTAATTACAGATCTGAACATAAAATTATGTTGTATGAGGCTAGAAACCTGCATGATTTCAAAGAAAAAATTAAATTATATGAAGTATTTAAGAAAGATAATGAGAAAAATAAATTTAGATTTGATAAAGTAGATAATGCAAAACTGAAACCTGTACGATATAACGTACATGAAAAATTTAGTCCTAAGAGTGAAGTAAACAAACTTTGTTATAACTGTGGAGATAAAAACCATATGTCTAGAGACTGCCCTCATAGAATGAAAGGTTTTAAATGTTTTTCCTGCAAACAATTTGGGCATAAAAGTTCGGAATGTCCGGGTTCAAAACCCGAAGTTGAGGCATTGTGTATTGACGTAAATCAAAACATGAATAAAACTATACAAATAAACAATGTAAATTTTACAGGTATAATTGATACGGAAGTGAAGCAACACTGTTGCGCAAAAATGCGTTTAACAAATTGAATGTTGATAGATTAAATCCTATGAGTACTACTTTGAAGGGGATCGGGAAAAGTTCCATAAAGCCGTTAGGCTCATTTAATGCTGATTTAAAAGTTGACGAATTTGAAAGTAAAACTAATATTTATGTTGTAAACAATGATGTAATACCATATGACATGATAATTGGCATGAATGTGTTAATGCTGGGTGAAACGACGATAAATGAAAAAGGTATCTTTATAAAAAATAAATCTAGTTCACTTGAAGTAAATTTAGTGACAGTTCTTCCAGTAAATGCATATAAAAATGAAATTAACACGAATGATGTTACTGATGCTCCCATTAACTGTAAAAATAAAATTTCTGAGAAATCCCCAGACATTAATGAAACATTAATTAGTGTTGGAAAATGTAAAAATAAAACCCCTCAACCTGTTATATTATCCTAAACATCATTAGAATTTTCCGAAAAAGCTGTAAGTGAAAACAATGACGACGACGAAAATGACGAAAGTGATGACGATAAGAAGATGCTTTTAGAGAACGATAATAGTGTAGATGATGACAGTGAGGAAGAGGAGCAGTCTCGACGAAAGAAAGAAAGTCAGACGAGTATTTTCCAAATAGATGATGACAGTGAGGAAGAGTAGGAGCCTCGACGAAAGGAACAAAGTCTGACGAATATATCCCAAATAAAATTGCAAAATCAAGAAAACACTTATTCGAAGAAAGTCGAAAAACGAATCCTACTTAAAAAAATTTCGCAGTTAGCCGAAGAGCTGAAAGAGTTGAAGGAAAAAGTTGAAGAAAATTCCAAACTCCTTAAAAGAAAGAAATTGAGAAAAAGCCATTGACGATAGATTCCATTGACTATAAAAGACAGAATTTCCCAAAACAAGAGACTGCTGGTATAAATTTGAGAAAATTGTTTATTCCATCACTTCCATTGAAGACTACAATTAGTGAAATTGCTGCATTATTTCCCAAAGCTGTGCAAATACAATTAGAAGTTTTCCCTATACTATAGACTTTATGACCGAACATGATGCTGCAGAGGCCTTAAAAGACACTAAAACTGAAAATGATCAATTAGAAGGTTCTCGAGTTCGAGTCCCAAAGTAAAGATTTGCGTACACATGACAAAGAACAATTTATCAAAGTTAAAAAGAAAAATAAAGCAAAATATAAATTGCGTAAACAACCACCAAAAACTGGCACAATAGGCGACCAAGTTGCCATTAAACCAAAACTACAGTACTTTTGTAACTGTGGGACAGTGAAAATAAAAAATGAAAATATTGATGATATGATTAGAAATGGATGCCATGAAGGCCCCTTTTGCACATCCACTCATGCCAGATTCCTCAAACGAGGGATCACTTAACTTAAAAAAAAAAAAAAGAATATTAAATTTGAAAATGTACTGTAAATAAGTTTGTTATTATTTTGTGTTGCTTTTGTGTTTGTTTTTTCTTTTTGTATTTTTCAGTGTGGCCGCCTGGAGGACCAGTCGACGCAGAATGGCCGAGCTTATAGTAGCGGGGCCTTGCTTCCTGCAACAGCTGATTCCAAAACTGCCGAGTTTCCCTTTACTATTGACGGAGAGCGCAGAATCTTACCCGAAGAATGTAACGGTGACGTCAGACGGACGCCACTTCCGGAACACACGCTTTCATAGACAGGAGCTGAAAGCGTTCAGAGAGAGAGAGCCAGTTGACGGATGGATGGCGAGGAGTGCACATCGACGATTGCACCTCGTTCTGTGGACGACAAGTTTTAGCTGTGACGGAGTTTTGTACTAGGCCGCGTATTTTTTTTTCCAAAGTAATCAAATGAATAACGGAACTTATGAATAATTCTCTTGTAACAAAAACTGTGAACTTTGATTTGCAAATGCGACTGTTATAGTTGGCCATTCAATAATAATTTAAACTACAATACTGTAAATATTTGTACAAAGTAATTTAATTTTCTATTAAATTTTAAATGATTAATAATTAAGTAAATTATCAGTTTTCTGTTTTAAAAGCCCACGCCAATCGGCCATCCCATATATATATATATATATATATATGTAGAATCTTGGCTGGTGTCTAGAGGTGGGGCAATGATGAGTAGAATTCAATTGGACAGCACTTTATTTGAAGTATGGACGAAACATTCATAACATAAAATACACAAAAAGAGTAATGTAATACTAGCAGAATTTCCGTCAATAACCATTTGCTCGTTTCGAGGCTTAGCACACAATACAAGCTCTCTCATCAGTATAACCGTAACAAAGCAACATTTAAGCACTTGCTCACACTTAGAATTCACAAAAGTACCTTCGCGCACTTTATCAAATATGTGAGATTGATGCATTGTGCCCTCCATGGCTCTACACAACTATTATGAGCATTCTGTGCTCAAATTAGGACTAAATGACCACATCAGCCTTCGCGCTGACGGTCTCAACCGATCTCCACTGCAGCCAGATCTAAACTAACTCCAGTTCTTCTTCTCGTCTAAAGATGGGCATCGGAGGCAGCGCCATCTGTTGTCTGTATGAGGAACTTCCCACAACGCTCTGCCATTCTGATGATCGGTGACCTCACCGTCGAAGCAGCCTGGGGTACTAAAGGATATCTGCAAAATACAATTAAAAGAAAAAAAAAGAGAAACAGACATTAAAAAAAAAATATGTACATAAAAATTAACACTTAACTTTTTCTTTAAAATTCATCAGTCCATATTATTGGATTTTAGTTTAGTTTGTGGACCATAATTTCATATGGTCTGCAGAAGTACTAGTATGTATAGGTCCTTCGTGATCACCTATCTTTTCGACTTCATATCTGTCTTTGGTCTTTACTCGCACAACTTTATAAGGACCTAAGAATTTTGGTCTTAGTTTCATGTCGGTTCCAAACTGATTTCGCTGGATGGCAACTAGATCATTAATTTTATACACATGGGCTTTCTTTCTCTTCTTGTTGTAACATCGGCGATTTTCTTCTTGAATCTTAAGAATGTTTTTTCTTGCTTCTTCACGAATGGTATTAAGGTTATCAAGCATGGAATTTATCCTTTCCTCTTCGAGGAGTTCAAGTATTCTCTTATCTTCTTTCTTTCTCATTGTTACTCCAGTGAGCAATTCAAAAGGAGTTCTTTTGGTACTTCTCGATGCGGTGGAATTAATTGTTCTCTGGACAGCCTCAACAAACTTGTACCACTTGTTAGGGTCATTTATACATAACTTGGATAATACAGGAATGATTGTTCGATGAAGTCTCTCAATTTGACCATTCCCTCTTGGGATTCCAGTTGTGATGGTGTCATGTTCGATTCCCTCTCATTTACAATAATCTGCAAATTCCTTAGATATGAACGCAGGTCCACGATCAGATATTATTCTTGCGGGGTTACCAAAAATAGCAGCTTGCTGTTTTAATTTTTGCAAGGTGTCTGCTGAAGAAGTTGATTTCACCGGATATAGCCACGAAAATTTACTAAATCCGTCGATGACAGTAAAAATGTGATTGTAGTTTTTGTTAGTGGTTGGTAATAGACCCACAAAATCGATGTGATACGTGGATAATGGTATATCTCCTTTAGGGATAGGGTTCAAAAAACCTTCTCCTTTTCCCTGTTTCTTATTTACGAGAATACATTCTACACAACTTTTTACAACTTTATCTACGCATTTTTTCATATTAGAAAAAAAGTCTATTTTTACTAACTCTTCAGTTTTATTAGCCGAAAAATGTCCTAAGGCATGACATTTCGTTACGACCTCAATTTGCATGGTCTCTGGGACAATTAGTACATCCCTATCATTCAACACTTTATATAAAATATTATTTTTTAACACATATTCGTCATTTTGGTTCTGTTGTAAAAGAGATTTCATAGTGTTGATAAACTCATCATTTTCTTGAGCAGTAGCAATACGATGAGTGAGAGTATCAGTTGTTACAGTCATTGCAGGGTGTCTGCTAAGCGCGTAAACATGCTGCATTTGTTTACCAGGACGGTGTTCAACTACGTAATCGAATTCCTGTAGCAGGAAAGACCACCTGGCTACCTTAGGTGTCAATTCACGTTTATCTAAAGTTTTAGTGAACGCTTGACAGTCAGTATAAATTTTGAATTTACTACCTAATAAATAGTTCCTAAATTTTTTAAGGGCTTCTACTATCGCTAACATTTCTAACTCATAACTACAGTATTTTTCTTCTTGCACTGAGGTCTTTTTACTCATATTATGGATTGGATAGTACTGTCCATCGTCATCTTCTTGTAATAAGATTGCACCGAATCCTAATTTAGATGCATCTGTATGAACTTCTAACTTATAGCCTTGTTTAAAGAGGTGTAAGACAGGCGTATTAGATAAAATGTCTTTCAGCTTTTGAAAAGCCAATTTATGCTCTTGCTCGAATTTAAATGGAGTGGAAGCACGTAATAAGTCACTGAGTGGTCTTGCTATGTTGGCATATGAACGAATAAATTTTCTAAAGTAACCCGTTAAACCTAAGAAACTCTGCACTTCCCTAGCATTACGGGGTTCTGGGAAATTTTGGACTGCAAGAGTTTTTTCTACTGAGGGTTTAATCGTGCCATTCTCAATTATGTGACCTAAGAAATCGATCTTTCTTTTCAAAAACTGACATTTCTTTAAATTTAACTCTAGACCAAATTTTGATGCCGTTTCTAACACACGTTTTAATTTATCTAACCCTTCATTCTCATCTTTAGATGGAATAATTATATCATCTAAATAAATAATTACAGTAACATCTTTTAATAGGTCTTTAAACACATAATTTACATATCTTTGAAATACTAAGGGACTATTACATAATCCATAGGGAACTTTTAGAAACTCATACTGGGCATTATCGGTCACAAAAGCTGTATATTTCCTACTTTTTTCCTCTACATCAACTTGTAAAAACGCATTCTTTAAATATAGTGTCGAAAAAACTTTACCCTCTCCTAATCTATCAAATAAATCCTCATTATTTGGCAACGGGTATTTATCTTTAATAATTTTCTTATTTAAAGCACGATATTCACAGCATAACCTTATTTCTCCATCTTTTTTCCTACACACCACTATTGGCGAAGCGTAATTTGAAGTACTTTCTCTAATTATACCATCTTTTAACCACTGGTCAATTTGTTTATCCACCTCTGATTTCTCTACAAATGATAATCTGCGAGAGCGTAAACATACTGGTGTATCATCAGATAAAATAATGGACATTTTTAAATCAGCACTTTTTGTTTTAACTGGCTTATAACTTTTTATTAACTCGCTTAATCTCTCTTTTAAAGATTTATCTAAAATATAACTGACATCGAATTTTTCTTCTGGAAAGTTGCACATATTTGAAAAAAAAGAATCTATCTCATTTTCCCTTTGATCGAATACAGAAAAAGTACACTCACTTGCTCCATCGAAATCGCTTTCCCCTGAACTCAGAAAATTCCCCCCCCCCCCCCCTATGTCGGTGGAATTCGAAACGTGTGTTTCCTCTTTATTTTGTTGTTTCAAAATATGAAAGATATTACCAGGGAGAATTACGTCACATGACAAATTGTTGCAAAAAGCCCCGATTACATTTATTGAATCATGATTAGGTAAAGATATTTTAAATTCAGTCAGATTTGCATCTTTATTTTCATTAAAGCAGCTAACTAGAGTGGTTGAAGAAATAACATTTTTAGTCTGTGGAATGCTATTTTTATTCACAACTAGAATCGAAGAACCTGAATCTTTTAACCCTTTAAGTGGAATATCATCCACTAAAATATCAACATATTCGAGCTCATTAACAATTAGGTTAATCGGACTTGTTTCGGATTGAACTACTGAATTCGTTGGAAGATTTTCACGGAATTCTTTTTTTTTCTGAAATACGTTCAGGGCAGACTCTAGCGAAATGAAATGTTTTCCTTTTTGCACCACAAATGTAACACATTCTTTCATGCTTTTCGTGAGTTTGATTAGATACCGAATTACGTACTATGGGATCTTTATTTTTATAATGTGTCTTTCTAAAAGGAGTTTTGTTTACAAACCGCTTATTCTCTGAACTTTCGTTTCGCGTATTATTTTTAGTTTCAATTAACGATTTACCTCTAGAAGAGTAGAATAAATCACACTCCCGACCTAATTCGTTGGGTTTAAACCAATTTTGACCTTCTCGAACACTAATATGTTCCCTAGTTCTAGAATCCAACGTTTCATATAATTTATCAGAAACTATAAGATCACACAATTGCTTAACGTCGTTAACCCCTCTCAATCTACAATAGTAATCAAAAGAAGCGCTTAGACGGGAAGCGAACTGGACATGAGATTCTGACGGATTACGCAGCGCATTTTTAAAATTACTTAAACATTCACGCGGCGATGGTTGAAATTGTCTAAAAATTAATTCCTTAACTTTTTCATAATCGTTAATTTCTTCGGTGGTTACGTACGCAAGAACCTGATTACATTTATCTCCCAATAAATTAATCAATATTTCCAATTTGAAAAAAAATATTTTTCCATTAATTTCTAATTCAAAACTGTATTAAATTCCTTTTGCTCAATTTATGCATTAATCATTATTGTTTATTATCAAACAGAATGATAAATATATAAAAGTTACCTTTTAACTTGTTGGTGTTGCCATACTATCGCGGCAGAGACCCCACTTGTAGAATCTTGGCTGGGTGTCTAGAGGTGGGGCAATGATGAGTAGAATTCAATTGGACAGCACTTTATTTGAAGTATGGACGAAACATTCATAACATAAAATACACAAAAAGAGTAATACTAGCAGAATTTCCATCAATAACCATTTGCTCGTTTCGAGGCTTAGCACACAATACAAGCTCTCTTCATCAGTATAACCGTAACAAAGCAACATTTAAGCACTTGCTCACACTTAGAATTCACAAAAGTACCTTCGCGCACTTTATCAAATATGTGAGATTGATGCATTGAGCCCTCCATGGCTCTACACAACTATTATGAGCATTCTGTGCTCAAATTAGGACTAAATGACCACATCAGCCTTCGCGCTGACGGTCTCAACCGATCTCCACTGCAGCCAGATCTAAACTAACTCCCGTTCTTCTTCTCGTCTAAAAATAGGCATCGGAGGCAGCGCCATCTGTTGTCTGTATGAGGAACTTCCCACACACACACATATATATATATATATAATAATCCTAGAGCAACCCCCAAACCGAAACCATTTGCAGGTAAAGACAGGCTTCTAGCGGTTGGTCTGTGTGTATCTACCTGTGTACCTCTCTATGTACTAGAGTGTTATCAGCGTATCTCAAGAACAGTTATTAGCTGGAAGACAGAAATTGGTATTAGATAAGGATGTTACATCCTATGCTATATATATTATATAGGGATGCTGCACTAAATTTTTCGTTAAAATCAATCAAATGGTTCGTTCACATAGATACCCAAGATAATTATTACGTTACGTCTACACTGCAAAAAATAAACCCGTAAAAATACAGGAAAAATCTGGCAGCTGGGGTGCCAGTATTTCTCCGTCAAATATACAGTTTAAACCGTAAAATTGTATCACTGACATATATTTTACACAGGAATCCTGTAAATCAAACGTGTTTTTTGTTAAAAGTACAGTTTTGTCCTGTATATTTGACGGAGAAATCCTGGCACCCCAGGTCTGATTTTTTCTGTCCTTTTAAGAGGTTTTTTTACAGTGTATAGACAAAATTTCTGGTAGTTTAGTTTAATATTCTTAGGCTGTAATAAACATACTGAATTCCACATACATTTTTTTTTAATGCGTAAAAGAAAGTTTCATATAGTACCAATCTGAAAATGATTCACTATTCGTTTACAAGGCTGCCGAAAAAGAATTGGTAGATATAAGGGCTTTACATAGAAATTGCTTAAAATGTATTTCAAGTTATTTTACGTTTTTTTTTTTTTTATTGCACTTCTAAATATACTATGTGGTTTGTATATAATTTATAGACAATATTCACAATTATTCAAAAATAAGCGAATACATTATTTATTGTTGAATATAATTGATAGAAGTACTTTACTACTTCTTATTAAAAACAGGAAAATTGTTTAAGAAATGATAATTACTTTCCCATACCCACATTGTAGAAAATGTATTGAGTGAATTGCAGTTTTCAAAACTGACTGTTTCTTATAATTACATGTTTTGAGGTCTCCTGAATGCTGAGGTCAAGTTTTTGGCGATTTATTTTGTGTATATTTTTTTTATGAGCATAACTCAAAAAAAAATAAAATAAAATAAAATAAAATAAATAAATAAATAAAAATAATTAAAAAATAATTGCAAGAAATTAAAACTTGTTATTGTGAATATTCTATGACCCTCTACTTGAAATGTTTAATCAATATTTGTAAATCTCAAGAAGTTGTGCTGGTTAAATTTCGCTGAATCATTCGGAATATAATTTAAATTTAATAGCAATCTTAAACGCCATAAATTCAAATACTGCATTTAAAAGAGGGTTGATGGTAGTGGACTTCCTCTTACACAGGAACGTCAAATATTGGGTTGTTCAGAAAGTAATTTTATTTTTATTCCATGAGCGGACTTAATTTTTTTCTTCCTATCTACTTCACAATTAAGCTGCATTGTCATTATGTATTTTGACAGCTGATGGTGAAAGACTTGTTTGGGAAAAAGTTTGTGTGATTTTGCATAATAGTCTTTGTTTGGTCCCCTTATGAAATAAGGAAAGGCGAAAGCGACATTTTCGGTATATTTTGCTTTTTTACGATTTAACAGGCAAAACTGTTGTTCAAACAAGAAAAAAAAAGTCCGATGTGTTCAAAGAAGATGTATTGTCAGAACAACAATGCCAAAACTAGTTTTCAAAATTTTGTTCCAATAATTTTGATGTTGAAGTTACACCACGCTCTGAAAGGCCAGTTGAAGTTGATGATGACAAATAACAGACTTTGATTAATGCAAACAGTCGAATAATCGTGTTATCTCCGAGAGATTAAATTTATTGAATTCGACTATGTCTTGATTTAATCTCTAAACTTGACATATGGCTTTCATATGTTCTTACAGAAATCAATTTCATCCATAGCACTGACATCTGCGATTTCCTTCTCAAATGTAAAAAAACTTATTCATCACTGGGAATGATAAATGGATTTTCAACAATGTTAAACAGAAGATATCATGAAGAAAAAATGATGAACCGACTCAAAAGAATTCGAAACCCGGTATTCTTGGGGGGAAGGGGGGGGGGGCAGAGAAATAAATAAAAAATAAATGTGGCGAGGTACGTTTAGTGGGATTTTAATGAAACCCTTTTCTTTAGTTTCTACGGGACTATGATTAGTTCAGAAGTATACTGTCATAAATCGGACAGTTTGAACGATTCACTGAAACAGAAAAGGCCAAAATTATTCAATCAAAAAGGGGTACTGTTCCACCAAAATGAAGCGAGACCGCATACAAGCTTGATAAGTCGTTAAAAGCGTTTACAATTTGGATGGAGTGTACTAACTCATTCACCATACACTTCAGATCTGACACCTTCGGATTATTATTTGTTTCACTCTCTATAAAAATTTTCAAATGTCAAAATCTTTACTTTGAATGAGGACGCGAAAAATGACTTGCATCAGTTTTTGTGCCATAAAAGATCACAAATTTTATGAATGTGGAACCATTATAAAACCAGAAAGATGGCAAAAGGTATTGGACCAAAATGCAGAAAATAAAATTCTATAAAATATTTATTATATTTATTTATACTTTTTAAAAATGTTTTTTTTTTTTTTTTTTTTTTTTTTTTTTTTTTTCATTTTTCTCATAAAATAGCGAAATAAGTTTTCGAATAACCCAATAAATATGTTTCTAAAAATATTTTCAAGTCTTAACAAAACGTTTCTAGACAGTACTTATTATTTTGCCACATAAGCTGTAATCTGCCTTTATAGTATTTAAATGCAAAGTGAAAGAAATTCATGCGATTATCATACCAGATTATTTAAAAATAGTTTGGTATTTCTTTTTTTTTTTTCTTTTTTTAACACTTTGCATAAACACTTAACAGTGTTTATGAATTCAGATCGTCTGTTTGCGTTTTCATTTCAATAAATGTCTCTAATAATTCCACAAAACAGATTCAGTCTATTAAATTTTTGAAATATACTGTATACGGCTTCCTATTAAAAATCTTACGTATTGCAAGATTGGTTTGTATACATGGACTCCCAAAATAGTTGGATACATTACGGACTAAGATATGTGTATTTCTTATAACAGGATTCACAATGGTCAGAATAACCTGAGAAATCTGAGTCAGTAAATTTGAAAAAAAATGCATCATAAAATGCAAGGGAAAATTTTAAATATCATCAAAAAACTTGGTAAAATAATTTTGTGAACCTAAAAAATGCTTTCTTAACGTATCCAATTCAAACATGTCGCCGTAGCCGTTCGGAAATTTCTGTGTTTTCTCATAAACTTGCAAGAATATGAGCAAGGATCCTTAGAAAGAGACCTTTCAAAAGAGTGCATTTTAAGCAAGTCTAGGTCTCTATAAAAGGGGCAATTTTCCTAACTCCTATAATAACACCACCCAAATATATTAAAAAATTACTTAATTTTAAAATTTGCTTTTCACAACTTTTAGTAAATAAAAAATTAAAGGGCTTTCAGGTTAATGTTACCTTTAATATCGTTTTATGAATTCATTTCATTTTCTATTTAATGCTGCCAATAAAATTTAATATTATGATATTCATCTATAAATACACATAATTAATGCGTCTTTAACCCTTCTATGCATGGTGATGCATATATGAAGCATACCAATTTTTGCTGAATTTAGCATGAAAAGTACTGCAAAACAGGCGGTCTACTAGGCTGATTTTAATCTTAATACAGTAGAGTCTCGGTAATTCGAGGTGGACGGGACCGGACGTAGCTCGAATTATTGAAAACTCGAATTATCAAAAATGACAAAATTAATAAAATAGAAATAATATGTAAACACAATTTTTAAATTTAAGTGTATATTTCAATTAAAAAAAAATGTACTTACATAATGCTATTACATTAATTTCTGAAGATAAGTTAATTACATCTTAAAGTAATTGTCAATTGTTTTCTGTTTAAATACATTGTTCCTTTTACGTGCGGCAATATCACGCCATCTTCTGAGCATCACATTGTCGACTGGAGTCGCTTCAGGCTGTTGTTCTACGTATCTCATAGCAGCCTCTAGCGCAGCAAGACCCTCGCTGTGACTCATACGTGGTGTGGAATCATTTGTTACGTCCTCCTCCTCACTATCATCCTGCTCTACTAAATTAATCATATCAACTATAGCTGCATCCGTAAATTCTAGTTGGTCGTCATTATTTTGCCATTCTTCCACCACAGAAATACTATCTGTGTTTTCGCACCCTGGGATTTTTTTAATAAAATTAAACAACGGCATATCATCTTCACTAATGTCCTGATTAGTATTGTTTTCTGCCCCCTCGTTCTTCAAAATTTTATTCCAAGATTTCTGAAGAGTCTCTGAGGTTATTTCATCCCATGCCCCAGCCACCCAATACACAACGTCTTTCACGGTAATTTTTTTCAAAACATCTACAATGGTTTCTTCACCTTCTATGGATTCTAGAAGAGATTGCAGCAATCTACGGCGATACTTTTTTTTTAAGCATTGTAGAATCCCTTGATCCATGGGCTGAATTAAACTAGTTACATTTGGGGGTAAAAACATGGCACGAATTCCATCGCAATTTAATTCATCTTCATTTGGATGGGAACCCGCGTTATCAAGCGTCAAGATGGCTTTACAAGGTAGATTTCTTTCTTTCAAGAATTTTTTAACTTCTGGAACAAAATCGGAGTAAAACCAGTCTTTAAATATCTTTTGCGTCATCCAAGCACTTTTTTGGCTCTTATACGTAACCGGTAGAGACGATACACAAATATGTTTAAAGGCTCTTGGCTTAGTCGATTTTCCGACAACAACAAGTTTCATCTTATGATTTCCTGAAGCATTTGATGTCGCGAGAACTGTCAATCTCTCTTTGCTCTTTTTGTGACCTGGAGCACTTTTCTCTTCACGTGACGCGAGTGTCTTAGAAGGTAACATTTTAAAATTAAGGCCAGTTTCATCGCAATTATAAAGCTGGTCATTTGTAAGTTTTTCATTTTTTACTATCTCCTGTAATTTCTTGCAGAATTTTACGACGGCTTCAGAATCAGCAGATAATTTCTCTCCACACATCTCTAGTTGCCGAATGCCGTATCTTTTTTTCCACTTGTCAAACCAGCCTACACTAGCAGTGAAATTTTGATCTCCCTCTTCAAATTCTTTTTGAAACAGCAAAGCTTTTTCTTTTAGAATGGGACCTGAAAGAGGGCATCCTTTTTGCCTTTGTTGGGTAAACCACATAAAAAGTGCCTCGCCTGTTTTTTCATAGTCAGATTTTTTCAAAGATTTTCTATCCAATGATACGTCTGAGCACTTGTTACCGGAAAACGCTTCTAATTTGCTTCTGTTTCTACGCCAATCACCAACTGTGACTTCACCTACGCCATATTCGACTGCAAGTTTTTTAAGAGTTTCCCCCTTATCCAGTCTTTTTAATGCTTCTAATTTCACTTTTAATGGAACGAATTTCCTTTTCCTTTTTGTAGAATCCATTATGGAAAAACAATTACGTTTCTGTAAACAGAATTAAAAAATCTTTCAAAAGTGACTTAAATTCCGCGAGCTAGTACCGAACTAATCGAACTGCACTATTTTTAGAATATGGAAAGATACATTTGGAGAAGTGGAAACAGGTGATTGGCTGAAATCGGATTGCACAACTTTCTCTCCAAATTGAAATAGCACGATTCCCTCCCCCCTCCTCCAAAACGCGCACCTGCAAAGAATACAAAATGCGTTTTCTTTGAGTGGAAGGATTTCTTCTCATAGCATGAGACCGGTGAAATAACAATAAAAGATAGAAGTAATTTTTTCATGTGTTGGTCTTTTTTTTTTTTTTTTTGGTGAGTCGAATTTAACTCGGATTTATGGGAAACTCGAACAATCGAGACTCGAATTATAGAGACTCTACTGTATATCCATATAAATGTTTAACTGTTCTTTTCCCCAGTATATGGCAGCATCAAACAGCCAAGGGCTCAAAACTACAGCCAAGAGTTCATAATTCATTTTTTTTTTTTTTTTTTTTAGTGATAAATCTAGCTTTGTGTAATTCATAAATTGGATATTAGAAACTTAAAAATTTTACTTTATATAACTGAGGGTACGTACTTTTCATTTCTGTTTTAAGATTTAGCCACAAAATCTCTTTAAAATGAAATATTTCATTTTTTCTGTTTGATTCATTTATGCATCATTATGTATTTATGATTATGGGTGTAGTTTGATGCATATATGAATCTGGTTAAAAATCGGAGTTAATTTTTAATCATAAGACTTCGTAATGCCTTTTATTTCATGTTAATGTTTTGATGAGCAATACTCAATCGATATTCACATGCATTTATGTTAATTATCAGCACAAAATATTAATTATTTGTCTCTAATTATGTAGTATGCATAGTGTTTGTTTGTATTGAAAATTCCTATTATTATTATTATTATTATTATTATTATTATTATTACTTCAGCTAGTCCAGTGGGTAATTGTTTTTAAACCATTTTAAACTGATGCATACCAGTGAGTTACATAGTTTTTCCAAAAATTTAAACTTGAATTTCCTAAATTATTTTACTAAAAATCTGTATGATAGAATTTCAGTTTAAAATTAAACTGATTATATATATATATATATATATATATATATATATATACATATATATACGAGTCAGTTTGGTAGAAGAAAGAGAAAAAAAAAATATTTCACTACAGAAGAAATAAAGGAAGTAAGGGATAACTTGCCATATGACGGCGAAGATGATTTTCAATTTCTGCAAAGTTATTATGATAACGATCCATCATACAGAAAAGAAAATATTATTCAATATTCACTTTCTAAGCATGGAAGCCCAAGTAGTCTTTTACAAAATTGTGAAAAGACAGAGAGTCACCGCATCATACATTCTTTCAACCTGCGTCAGGCGGGATAAAATTGAACATGTTCCCATGTCGAATGAAAATCGCACTCGTTGTAAAATGCGAAATTGCAAATTCAAAACATTTACTGGCCATGAAAAGAATGCTGTAGCATTATGTTTAACTAAGGATAGAAATTGTTTCAAAATTTTCCACACAACATAAACTTCTCAATAAATGTACATGTAAAAACGTTTGATAGGTCATTTTTATTTAAATTTATATCAAAATTTTCGTTTTTCTAAACTCTAAACACGATTAATTAGTATTAAGTTTCACTAAAATTCCAATTAAAGTCCATATTAAAAAATAAATAAATAAATAAATAAGTATTTTGTGCCAATATTTATTAATTATGTTATTCTAAATTATTTTTTAATGTGGTTTACATTTTAGTGCTAAATGCATGAGGATGCATATATGCATCAAACCTAAAAATTAAAGAAATAATCAATAAAAAATGTTAAATATTTTTTTTAATATTTTTGCATGTTTATTTAAGCCATGACCATTAAGAAAGAAATTGTTTGGTAAAAATTAAAAAAATCATGCATTTAAGGGTTAGCAGTTGTTTTACCTTTTAAACTACAGAATGTTCAAGCATTCTTTAAAATTTGAAAATGTTGTTAAAGTTATTTAAAAGAAAAAGGGTTTATATACTTTTTCCTTAGGGATTTTTTTCTATTATCTATCATTTAATTTTTACTTTTTTTATTACTTTTTAGTTAAGTGATGAACAGTTTACTACGGTTTCTCCTTTAGCCTTAGGCATTTATAAACAAACAAATATAACGAAGGAAAAAGATAGAAAGAAAGGAAAGAAAACTATAAAAAAATATGTTGTAGCGAATAAAGAAGATAAGAAATTTTAGTTAAATAAAATTTTTCTTTATAAAGAAATTTGATTTCCATTTTCACCGTCTTTTATTTCTATTGTCAATTAGTTTGTTAAATATTGAGTATGGAGATATTTATTTCTATAATTAATTCCGTGTAATTTACTGAGTTAACATCTTGGTATCTTTTAAACATGCAATTCGACACTTAAAATGCACGTAGTAGATACATAACTTTCATCAAAAGTATATCACTAAATCTTCATAAAATTCCGAACAAGTTCTTTCAACACATGTTAAATCTACAGGAAAATTATGTAATTTTGAAAAAAAAAAAAAAAAAATTAAAAATTAAAGAAAATACCGAAAAATTTTTGCTTGTAAAAAATCCCCCCCCTTTTTTTTAAAAACTAAAACAAGGAAAATTCTTCAGCGTCTTCAACGCTTAAAAGAAAAACTGAATAGCAGATAACTATTTCGCCAGCATTTAGCCTATCTTCTTCAGAGCATAAAGAAAGGAGAGAAGTGACTCTTATTTATAGGAAAAGAAATGAGAGAAATGGCTCTTATTTATGGGAAAGGAATTGAATTCTGATCGATTAATAGGATTACGCAGAATCTGGAGGAATGGCCAATAACAAACTGAAAATTAGTAGTTATAAAAAATTAATAAAATGTTAACTGAATGTAAAATTTCTATCAGACATAAGGGATACAGAAAAACCACAATTGACAATATTTTAAAGATTCTTCTAGATGCAAAAAAGCTTCAAAGTAAACGAGTTCGTTTGTAGATTTAGGCCTGAAAATTATTTTAGCTGAATCAAATTAAAAATTAGGATTTTCCTCACAGGAATGCTTAGAAATGGCCAATTTCTTGGTTTCTTGTTTACGAACGTAATTGTTATGTTCTTTAAGGCGGAATTTAAGACTGCGTTTAGTCTGACCAATGTAGGATGAATCAAATTGGCTAATATTGCCTAATATTTCTTTCAGTTATTCTTCAATTGATTACTAAAGTTCTTTGTAATTTTATTCATTTTTAAATACATTTTCATTCATAAATAAAGTCTCGTTTTATTGGATTTTTTGAGAGGGGAGAAACTGAGACTGAGACCACATTTTTGCTTTTGTCAAACATAGGTAACTTTGGAAACACAATTTTTTTATTTTTTATTTTTGTTATGTAGTCAGTTTGCTACATTTAGATGTTTGCAAGTAATTAGTGAATATAACAACCAAATCTAATAGGTTTTCAGGGAAAGTTATAGCTCCCAAACACCTAAAGTTGACTTGGGGACGAATACTTTACTTATTCGAGCTCTACATAAATATTATTAAAGAAAAGAATGTGGTTATCATTACTATTATTATTATTATTATTATTATTATTATTTTCAAAAGTTATAATTTTCTGAAGGCTTTTTGCATCTTTAATATGAAAAAGAATAAATTTGTTTGAAGTTTAGTATTTTATTGAAATATGTTTTAAGCGAAATACTAAAATGTACAAAATGCGATTTATATTTTATATTTAAGCGAAAATATTTCCAATCAAAATATTAATGCTGTAACAGAAAGATTGTTTGAAGTTTGAAAAAGAAATTTTAGATAGTATAAAATATATTTTATGGTAAAGCACTTATATTTCTCAGTTTATTAAAATCTGAATTTTCTCATTTATTTTGTAGCCTGGTTTAAATATAATTATTACATTACCATCTTACTACATTCGATGTATTTATTAAAGCAACTAAAGTAAATTATTAAAGTAACTTATTTATTAAAGTTTCGTATAACGTATTTATTGCGTAAAATGTTTTAATATAGTTCTTTTTTTTTTTTTTTTTTTTTTAATATTTTTTGGGAAAATGTGGTATCTAACTAAATAGATGTGCTGGATACTAACTAAAAATCCTTAAGAACATTACTACAAATAATTCTTATATTTTCATCTCGGAAATTCGCAAAAGTATTTTTCTTTTATTTTCATATTAATGTTCATCGAGATTTGGGTTAACATTATTCAACATTCATAAGTTTACAGCAGTTTTCATATCTAATCATTCATGCTTCATTTAAAAATATGCAGATTTAACTATCACTTATCCTTTTCGGAGAATACGTACGACGAAACTCACTACAATAAATGAGTTTTTTTCAGCAGGTTTACTAGTCAACTTTTACCCAAGGAACATGTTCTTAATAATCACGCAGGAGCATGCAAAAAGAAAATGACAGATACACCCATTCATTTTCTTCATACGTAATGACTAGTTTAGACTCTGATGAAACGTTCTGAATAAAAGAGTTTTTGATACACGAGCCATTCATTCAAATAACGCAGTGTTTAAATAAATGCAATGAACTCGTGTTATTTTGAAAACAATAAACTGATTTTTCTTATTTATTATTTTTTTTCCTTTCTTTTAATTTTATAAAAGTGTGAAAATTATCAGAGTAATTGTCGGTTGCAGCTTTTTTCCTTTTATTATTTTCCTAATGCATGCAATAGTCAACGAAACACAATTTTACATGCTTATATAGTTTACTTTTCATTTTTTAAGATTTATTGGGAGGATATTTTTTTTTTTTTTTTTTGTTTCCTACAGATTTAAAAAGTTTTAAAAATGTTTAAATTTTTTTCCAACTTTGGTACATCTGTCTGTCTGTCTTCTCATTTCCATGAATTCTTTTTAAAATCCCACAAAACCGATATGTGATATTCAGGTTTTTCATTTTTTCTTTCGAAAGCTTCTTATTAAATGCCATTCTTCTAGCATAACTAATTTGTTCACTCACAAAAACTTGGATAAACAAAATAAATTAAGTACAGTACGGTCTAAGAGTCGTAATCTTTATAATCATATTTAGATACTCAATAAGTAATTCTATTAACAAATTTCCGCATACAGCTACTCCATAAAATCCGGTTTGTATAATCTATTGCATAAAATCTCTGAACTTCAAATGTGTTTAAATTAGTGCAATTGGGTGATAAAGATGAGTCATTCAAAATCATAGTTGGCAACTCTAGCAGTTTCTAGATGCCGGAAAAAAGTGTTAAAGTTGAAAATTATTTTGAAAATATGTCTTTTTTATCATTTCTGTCACAATACTTTTTACCTTATTAAGTGCTAATTATTTTTTCTAAATTAAAAGTTATATATTCCTTATAAGCAAGACATACATATACACCGGCATAAAATAAATTCATTAATATAAATATTTAGTACTTAAAACTGGACTAGAAAGCAGTCTGATGTTTAGTCCCTCACAAATTAAATTAAATTAAAAGTTTTAAAGAAGCCATTTATATTTTAACTAGCAGGCTTTTTCCGCTTCTCTAGTTACAATATTTAAGTAAATTCTCAAAACTCTATATAATTAAAAAAAAAAAAAAAAAACTCGAAAAAACAAATATCGTTGAAACCAATGGAACCCTAAATTAAAGTTCCCGCTGCGTTTGGAAGCGGATTTTCCCGTTCGCAACATGACGAGACGGGGTACCCACTTCTTTCAGCAGCGTGTTATCGGTTTTTTATTCTTCCCTCCTTTTCGGGCAAGGTTAGAAGTTTTGGAAAATCCCATCCAAGTGCAAATTGCATATACTCAATCACTCAATTAACACCCATACTCTAATATGTGCCATTCTAAGGTAATCTGGAGCAGATTTAAATTTGAAAACACTTTTTTTTTTTCTTTCCCCGCTAGCCCCAAGGTGGGAAGGGGGGGGGGATTTCAAAAAATCCCCTTTATAGTGCGTGTTGCATATACATGACCAACCGACAAAACAAAACAAAAAAAAATATCTTTCTGAGATAATCTGGAGCAGAGGTATATTTGAAAACGTGTATTTGCTTCCCATTCTTAAAGGGGGGAAATGATGAATTTCGCAAAATATCTTTATATATTACGTGTTGGATACTTATAACCGACGCACATATAAAAATTTACCCTTTCTAAGACATTTTGGAGCAGAGTTACATATTTTAAAGTGCTTATTTCCCTCACACCCCCCCCAAAGGGGGTAGAGAGGCATTTCGCAAAATCCCTTTGTAGTGTGTGTGTTAGGTACGCATAAACAATCATCGACGCATCAAAAACTCGCTTTCTTCAAGTAATTTGGAGCAATGTTACGCTAGAAAACGTATCCCCCCCCCCTTATCAATAAAGGGATGGAGGGAAATTATCCTTTTATAGTGCAAAATCCTTTTATAGGGCAAAATCCTTTTATAGTGCGTATTGGGTACACATAACCAAACCACACATAAAAATTAGTCTTAATGAAATGATTTGAAAGAAAGTTACTCTTCAAAACATGTTTATTGCTAAGGGGGTAGATGGGGAAAATTTTGTAAAATACCGTTATATTAGGTATCGGATACACATAAGCGATCCACGTACCATGATTCATGAGAGCAGTTCCCTTACATTTCACAGAAAAAAATTTAGCGCTAAAAAGGGGTTATCGAATTTGCTCCCTCGCAACTTCTCCCAAAATGGAAAATCACAAAATAGCAAAAATGGTTTTTTGAAAATATCCTGAAAAAGTCTGGTTGGTTGGGTTTTACGTCTCACTAGTGCTACGCGATGAGCAATTGGCGACGGTCTGGGACTCACACCTAGAGACGGTCCAGAGACGGGCCATCACATTTTTGATCCTCAACGGAAGGGATGGCTCTCCCTCTTCGGTGACCCCCCCCCCACAGGAATAATTTTGATGGGAACAGGGAGGATACTGCGGCCACGACAGATTTTACGTGCACCAGCCACCATTAGTGTACACGGTGGTCTTTGGCCGGCTCGAATACCAAACCCGCAATCTTCCAATTATAATCTCTGCGCTCTACCGACTGGGCTACAGCTGCCCCCTGAAAAAATGCACAACTGTTTTAAATATCTTTGTGCCATTTTTGGTTGAGTTCGATTCAAAAATCCGGACTTTGCGAAATGTACCCCCGAAAATCGATTTTCTCCTCCCCCTTTAAGAATCAAAAATTTCAGAATCGCAGTTTTTTTTTTTTCTAAAGTCTAGTCTCCCCGTGTGCAATTTCTTAACCGTGAAGTAATTTAGAGCCAAATTATGTATAAAATCGTGATTTTTGCCTCCTTTCCTCCCACGGAGAAAAGGGAAAAAAATTCACAAAATATGGTCTTAGTAGGAATGAGAGTACTGAAACTATCCTGCACATCAAAATTTTGACTCTATATCCTATAGAATCGCCAAGGCTGTAATGAATCTGAGAGTGAGTGTAAATTAACTTTTTTATATTAAATAAATAGATCGAATGTTAAAAAAAATATGAAAAAAGTTATAAAAAGAAACACATTTCAGAATATATATATATATATATATATATATATATATATATATGTGTGTGTGTATCTTAAAGATAGAAACTGAATAAAGTTACGTCTTAAGTGTAACAGTCATTTAAGTACTATCAGAATTAAAGTACATAAATAAATTATTATGTAATAGCCTTTTAGTAGTTCATATAACATTTTGTAAATTATATATTTTTTATATTAAACAAATTTTATTTTATTTTTCAAACGAAATTTCTTAGCTACTGTATTGTTTAAAAATATAAATAATAGTAAGATACAATTATGTGATATTGAACCAAGTGAAACTTTGCTGTGAAAATTATATGATACTGCCAAAGTAAAAATAATATTTTTTTGTTTCCTAGTGCATTGAAAAAGAAAAGAAAAAACTCTTGTTATGCTTCAGAAAATTTTTATGAAAAAAAGAAAAAAAAAAACTTTGAAATAACTTTTACATGCCTGAAAAGTTCAATAGTTACTTGCTATTTAAAAAAAAAAAAAAAAAAAAAAAAACTTGCATTAAATGAGATTTTCTAGTTGGACCAGCCAGTATCAAACCATGGTTCTAACGTTAGTGGGCGTGGTTTTTAGCAATGGGATCACATTTTACGCTGTTACTTAGCACTTCTCAATCCTTTTTTCATACCAAGCTTTCAGCATGTAAAATAGAGAAAATGTACCTACCACATAAAATCTGTATTATTAATGGTTACGTATTTTATTTGGTTATGAAAAAATTGTGTCTTTGGACAGAATGAGATATAATTTTACAAAATAATTTTATAGTTTTATAAAACAGAAAATTTCTGTATGGAACGTAAAAAAATTTACTGTTTTTTCAACAGAAATTTCAGCGTAACAGATTTTCCTTATACCGGGTGATTCAAAATAGATGTTACAGCGATTATCTCGTAAACTAAGAAAGATAAAAACATACTTCCAATTACGAATTTAGAGCAAATTAAGAGTAGATTTCAGGTATGGCATTTTTTTTTGTACAAGGGGCTGTATACATATTAAATACGAAATTTAATTTTTATACGGCCCCTCCTATCATGTGACTTATATTTAGAAAAATATTCTCCTTGCTCTAACAAGCAAAATAAGAAAAAAATCATCTCTCTAAGTCAAAATCTCGCTGAGTTATTGCAATTTGAAAATGATGACTTACACCACTTTTTTTTTTCAATTTTGGCATCTATTTTTCGACGCCAACGTTCACACTTTAGGGGGTTATCTATGAGATGAGAAAAAATTAGAAAAGATCCTTTATTTTAAAATAGTAACTAAAATTGCTCAAACACGTGAAATCAACAGTTTTAAGAACTTAATGCAAATTTACATTATTTCCTATTGTATAAAAAACTTAATACTTAAATTTCTTAGGGGGGTCACCTGCAAATTAAAACACGTTAAGAGAGGAAAAAAATTAAAAGACTAGCAAAACCGTTTGAAATTTTCGTGTTTTATTTTTACCACTTTCCATCATGGTTGAAAAATTTAAGGACTTCGGCTCTTTAACAATTCCAGCAAGATTGAAAAGTGTTAATGACTTCGATTTGTCTTTCTGTCCATTCGTCTTTCTGTGTGTCCGCGCTCTAACTCCCGTGAATATTCATAGAATTCCCTGAAACTGATATATGTTATTTGCGTTCACTATCGGATGTTCCTTATTGAATATGGAGTGAATACCTCTGCTAGCTTGTGCACAGGGACACCCGAAACTATTCCAAAGCATTGTGTTCTATGAGAGGTATTTTTATAAACCATATTTTAATACCTTTAATTTATGCATATATTAATAAAATTGAAATACATTATTATAGTTTTCTATCGGATATTTTCTATAGAAAATCGAGTAAACACTATCACTGGTTTGTATACAGGGACACCGAAAGTATTCCAAAGCATTGCGTTCTATGTGACGATATTTCTATAAACCAAAATTTAATTACTTTGCATAAATCTTAATGAAATTGAAATATGTTATTCATATGCACAAAAGGGGCTTTCTATACTGTACAGTACGATTGGCATTAGATTTACAGGGCACCCAAAAATATTCAGTTACGTTAAGGGTTATTATTGAACATTTGCTGGAATTGCATTTTCGTTTACATTAAACATTTTCTAACAATTTTTAACTGTGAATAAGATTTCATTTTGCAATTTTTTTTTGTCTGACTGTCCATCTGTCCGTCTGCCCGTCCCCAGCGTCTGTAAATATTTTGAGAAATGACATATGGTATTCAGGTTTACTATATGATATTACCTATTTAAAATGGCATTAATTAATTCTCTACAATTGGTTTATATACAGGAACGCGCAAAAAAATGCCAATATATTGCGTTTTGGGACATATATTCTTATAAGTTACATTTAAATAAATTTATACTGTAAAAATCATAAGGAAATTCACATTTATTGTTAATATTCTAAAAAAATGTTTTGTATAGAATATGGTATGGTATAGATGTATAATTCTATGTCAGGGGGGTTACCATTCTTCTCAATCCCTGTTTAATTATAGTGCCTATACTTATCAAAACATAAATCAAGTCTGTTATCAATTTTCTTGAATTTTGCAAACCTTGATCAACTTTTCAAGTGGCAACTAGATATGGAATCCAAAGTACCAAATTCACATTTCCTGTAGTTATTACTTTCTGATACCCATAAGGTAGAGAAAGTATTGTTTTTGGGCCAAATTTTCGAAAGTGTGTTTTTGTTATATTTACACGTTTTGAGGTGCCCTGAATATGAAAATCGTGTTTTTAGCGGTTGGTCTGTGTGTGTTTGTCTGTCTGTTATCAGCATATCTCAAGAACAAATAGCAGCAGATATTCCAAACTTGGTATTTTAAATATGTATCATATAGGAATGTTACACTAAGCTTTTCACTGAGATGAAGCAAATGGTTCGCGTACAGGGACACTCAAGAATATTCAAATACATTACGTCTATGGGGGAAAATTGCAGGTAACTAGAGTTTAATACCTATAGACTGCACTAAACCAAATGAAATGAATATATATTTTTTATATGCATAAAAACATGTCTCATGTAGACTATCGCAGGGAAATCATTCACTGTTCATTTACAGGGCTACACAAAATAACTAGATTATAATGCGACAGTAGCTGAAAATTGATGGAAGTGCATTTTAGGTTGTGCCGTATATTATTACTATAGGTTTATATTTAGATACACTTTGTGGTTTGTACATATTCTTCAAAAGATATACAGGTTTGCAAATATTTAAGCTATAATATTCTTTTTACTTTCTCTTACCCATAAGGTAGAGAAAGTATTGTTTTTGGGTCAAATTTTCGAACGCGAGATTTTGTTATATTTACACGTTTTGAGGTCCCGTGAATACGAAAATCATGTTTTTAGAAAATGGTCTGTGTGTATGTCTGTGTGTGTGTGTGTCTGTGTGTCTGTGTGTGTGTCTGTCTGTTATCAGCATATCTCAAAAACAAATCATGGCAGAAAGTTCAAACTTGGTATTCTAAATGTGTATCATATAGGGATGCTACAGTGAGCTTTTCGTTAAGATCAAGCAAATGGTTCGTGTACAGGGACAATCAAGATAATCTTAATACATTACGTCTATGGGGAAAATTGCAGGTAAGTAGAGTTTAACGTCTATAGATTGCATTAAACCAAATGAAACGAATATATATATTTTTTTAATAGAGATAGTTAACTGGGAAAAAAATTTTGTGTATGTAGGTAGGAGCCTCGCTTCCCCCCCCCCCGGGGGGGAAGTCCCCCCTCGAGGGGAGTAAATTTTCATGATGGGTATCTTTCAAAAGAGCTCGCTAATACCTTTAAAACGAATGGTTGAAGCATCGATCTGCGATAATTTAAAAGAAAGTTATCGATTTTTTTTTACTTTTAACGAAAAAAAAATCGAATTTTTACTTTCTCTTACCATAAGGGAGAGAAAGTATTGTTTTTGGGTCAAATTTTCGAACGCGAGATTTTGTTATATTTACACGTTTTGAGGTCCCTGAATACGAAAATCATGTTTTTAGCAAATGGTCTGTGTGTGTGTCTGTGTGCCTGTGTGTATGTCTGTGTGTCTTTGGGTGTGTCAGTCTGTTATCAGCATATTTCAAGAACAAATAGTAGCAGAAATTCCAAACTTGGTATTCTAAATGTGTATCATATATAGATGCTACAGTAAGCTTTTCGTTAAGATCAAGCAAATGGTTCGTGTACAGGCAAAATCAAGAGAATTCTGATACATTACGTCTATGGGGGAAATTGCAGGTAAGTAGAGTTTAACGTCTGTAGACTGCACTAAACCAATTGAAACGAATATATATATTTTGTAATAGAGATAGTCAACTGGGAAAAAAAAATTGTGTATGTAGGAGCCTCGCCTCCCCCCTGGGGAGAAGTCCCCCTCGACGGCAGTAAATTTTCATGATGGGTATCTTTCAAAAGAGCTCGCCAATACCTTTAAAACGAATGATTGAACCATCGATCTGCGATAATTTAACACAAAGTTATCGATTTTTTTTACTTTTAACAAAAAAACTTCTTTAGGCGCGTTGAGCACTTTTGGGTGAACAAAAATCATTGAACTCCCGTCATCGTCAGCTAACGCTTTCCATTTGATGTGAAAACTTTTGGGTGAACAAAAATCATTGAATTCGCGTCATCGTCAACAAACGCTTTCCATCCTTGTATGATACAAATAATGTATCATACAATTAACTTGCTAATGTGAAGTGTTAATAATTATATACTGTACATTGTTTTAAAATCTGGTGCGGCTCTACACGACTTCTCTCATCTCCAGGCACTGTCTCTATTGCAGTTAGACCTCACAAAACCGTGAGAAAGCCCAAAGTTGCCATTTTTCTCACGTTTTTATAATCTGGTGCGGCACTACACGACTTCTCTCATCTCCGGACACTGTCTCTTAAAGATTGTAGCCGGAAACGTTGCAGTTAGACCTCACAAAACCGTGAGAAAGGCCAAAGCCGCAATTTTTCTCACGTTTTTACAATCGGGTGCGGCTCTATACGGCTTCACTCATCTCCGGACACTGCCTCTTAAAGATTGCAGCCGAAAACGTTGCAGTTAGACTTCACAGAACCATGAGAAAGACCAAAACTGCCATTTTTCTCACGTTTTTAAAATCTGGTGTGGCTCTACACGACTTCTCTCATCTCCGGACACTGTCTCTTAAAAATTGCAGCCGGAAACGTTCCAGTTAGACCTCACAAAACCGTGATAAAGGCCAAAGCCTCCATTTTTCTCACGTTTTTAAAATCTGGTGTGGCTCTACAGGACTTCACTCATCTCCGGACACTGCCTCTTAAAGATTGCAGCCGGAAAAGTTGCAGTTAGACTTCACAGAACCATGAGAAAGACCAAAACTGCCATTTTTCTCACGTTTTTAAAATCTGGTGTGGCTCTACACGACTTCTCTCATCTCCGGACACTGTCTCTTAAAAATTGCAGCCGGAAACGTTCCAGTTAGACCTCACAAAACCGTGATAAAGGCCAAAGCCTCCATTTTTCTCACATTTTTACAATCTGGTGCGGCTCTACACGACTTTTCTCATCTCCGGACACTGTCTCTATTCCAGTTAGACCTCACAAACCGTGAGAAAAGCCAAAGCTGCCATTTTTCTCACGTTTTTACAATCTGGTGCGGCTCTACACGACTTTTCTCATCTCCGGACACTGTCTCTATTGCAGTTAGCGCATTAAATAAAATTGTAATATAATTTTTGTAGTAGTAGTTTATATTAATGAATAAAAAAAAACTTCATTAAAAGTATTTCCTACACAATAAAAAATTTCCTGACGATTCAAGAAATACACACGTAATTGTTCACGTTTTCACTTCTGTCGGCACTCCCGAAGTGCAACTGTTTTTTTTTTTTTTTTTTTTTTTTTTTTTTTATATATATATATATATATATTGAGAATAAAATGGACTTTTTTTTTATATTTAGTGTTATACTACTTCTCTAACATGGAAATCGTCTGCATTATCATAAAAGATAATTTTTTTAAATAATAATTTTAATAAATTATTTTTTAAAAACAGAATTATTTTCTAATAACCGAATTAAATTTTATATAAATCTAGGTGCATTAATGAAACGGGGGGTTGAGGGGGGCGGTAGCCCCCCTCACACAGAATTAATTATCATATAAAACTCTTCCGAAGCCTAATTTGAATTGTTTAACATAGGTTTACATAACATGGTTATATTACCTCTTAATCTCCAACCTGTATTTATAGTATTAAATTTCAGGGTAAGAGAAAGTCGTGTGAGTGACACACCAGTTTATTTATTGCTAGTGAAAGTGCTTTACTATAATATTTTACCATGACCAGGAAAGCTGCTCAGGAATGGAAATGAATTCCTCATAGACATATGATAAATAATGTATGTTTTTCAGCTAAATATGCAACGCTTGTGTTTCGTGTATTTACACGTTTTGAGGCTTCCTTATTAAGTCAAGTTTTTAAAGTTTGATTATTGCCTGCGTCGAATAATTTCAGGAAACGAATAATTTCAGGAGATCCCCCCTCACACAGAACTAATTATCATATAAAACTATTCCGAAGCCTAATTTGAATTATTTTAACATAGTTTTACATAACAGTACTCTTTATGTTACCTCTTAATCTCCAACCTGTATTTATAGTATTAAATTTCAGGGTAAGAGAAAGTCGTGTGAGTGACACACCAGATTATTTATTGCTAGTGAAAGTGCTTTACTATAATATTTTACCATGTCCAGGAAAGCTGCTCAGGAATGGAAATGAATTCCTCATAGACATATGATAAATAATGTATGTTTTTCAGCCAAATATGCAACGCTTGTGTTTTGTGTGTTTACACGTTTTGAGGCTTCCTTATTACCAAAGTCAAATTTTTAAAGTTTGATTATTGCCTGCGTCAAATAATTTCAGGAAACGAATAATTTCAGGAGATCCCCCCTCACACAGAACTAATTATCATATAAAACTATTCCGAGGCCTAATTTGAATTATTTTAACATAGGTTTACATAACAGTACTCTTTATGTTACCTCTTAATCTCCAACCTGTATTTATAGTATTAAATTTCAGGGTAAGAGAAAGTCGTGTGAGTGACACACCAGATTATTTATTGCTAGTGAAAGTGCTTTACTATAATATTTTACCATGTCCAGGAAAGCTGCTCAGGAATGGAAATGAATTCCTCATAGACATATGATAAATAATGTATGTTTTTCAGCCAAATATGCAACGCTTGTGTTTTGTGTGTTTACACGTTTTGAGGCTTCCTTATTACCAAAGTCAAATTTTTAAAGTTTGATTATTGCCTGCGTCAAATAATTTCAGGAAACGAATAATTTCAGGAGATCCCCCCTCACACAGAACTAATTATCATATAAAACTATTCCGAGGCCTAATTTGAATTATTTTAACATAGGTTTACATAACAGTACTCTTTATGTTACCTCTCAATTTCCAACCTGTATTTATAGTATTAAATTTCAGGGTAAGAAAAAGTCGTGTGAGTGACACACCAGATTATTTATTGCTAGTGAAAGTGCTTTACTATAATATTTTACCATGTCCAGGAAAGCTGCTCAGGAATGGAAATGAATTCCTCATAGACATATGATAAATAATGTGTGTTTTTCAGCCAAATATGCAACGCTTGTGTTTTGTGTGTTTACACGTTTTGAGGCTTCCTTATTACCAAAGTCAAGTTTTTAAAGTTTGATTATTGCCTGCGTCAAATAATTTCAGGAGATCCCCCCTCACACAGAACTAATTATCATATAAAACTATTCCGAGGCCTAATTTGAATTATTTTAACATAGGTTTACATAACAGTACTCTTTATGTTACCTCTTAATTTCCAACCTGTATTTAAGGTATTAAATTTCAGGTAAGAGAAAGTCGTGTGAGTAGCACACCAGATTATTTTTTGTTAAATTAGTCTGATAATTCATATATATACAAATCAACGAATAAAAATTTACCTTTCGTATTCAGAAGGCCTCAAAATGTGATATTATACAGAAAAAAAATCGCTCTCCAAAAGCTACTTTGTTTACAGTATGGGTATAAGAAATTAACTTTCCGTTCTGTGTCAGCAGTGTTCTTCGAAAAAAAAAATGCAGCAAACACTTACACCAAGTACATTTAATGATAATTAAAAAAAATTTACCTTAATTTTGGGTAGCCCTGTATATTGTCTATAAACTATATACACATGACTTTGTGTACGTAAATTTAGTGTTATATGTAAAATGGGTAACACAAAATGAAATACACTTCTTGCAATTCCCAAGTATAGCTCCAATATATCGAAATACTCTGGGTAACCCTGTAAATGAATGATGAATGGTTGCTATACCACAATCTACATAAAACATGCTTTTATGCGTTTAAAAAATTTGTTATTTTAATTTTGTTTAGGGCAGTCTATACATGTCACACTGTACATCTGAGAAATTTCGCTCACGGACGTAATGTATTTGAATTCTTTTGGATGACCCTGTAAACAAACAATTGTCTGATCGTAACGTATACTTTAGTGTAGCACCGCAATATGATACGGATTTAGAATATCGAATTTGGATTTTCTGCTACTATTTGTTCTTGAGATATTCTAATAACACACAGACAAACTTACACACACACACAGAGAGAGAGAGAGAGAGAGAGAGAGAGAGAGACCAACCGCTAAAAACATGATTTTTGAATTCAGAGGATCTGAAAAAGTGCTAATATAACAAAAGCTAATTTTCGGAAATTTGACTCAAAAATAATTCTTTCTCTACACCTTGAATATGAGTAAGAGAATGTATATAGGAAAAGAAAGAAAAATGAATTTGAAAATTCCCTTTTAGTACATAAATTATTCATAAATTTTATTTGTTAAATTATCAATGAGTGTTCTCTTGTGTATTCATTAGGAGAAAGAGAGACATTACAGGTTAAAATAGCCGTCTTTCCCTGAATGATTTCTTTTTTTCCCCCAAACGCTGATCAACGTGTGCCATATTACAAAAGCAAAGTAATTACAATTTCTCACTTTTGATACAACCCCTTAAGACTTGGCGAAAAATGCTAGAATTTTCAAATTGCAATAACTCAGCGTGATTTTGACTTAGAGAGATGATTTTTTTCTTATTTTGCTTGTTAGAGCAAGGAGAATATTTTTCTAAATATAAGTCATATGATAGGATTGGCAGTATAAAAATTAAATTTCGTATTTAATATGTATACAGCCCCTTGTACAAAACAATGCCATATCTGAAATCTACTCTTAATTTGCACCAATTTTGTAATTCGAGGTTTGTTTCTATCTTTTTTAGTTTACGAGATAATCGCTGTAACATCTATTTTGAATCACCCGGTATATGTAAAATTACTGAAAACCCAGGAAAAAAAATCTGATGGTGCCACCACATGACTTCCTTAAACAACCATAGAAATATATGTATTTTAATGGAAACATTGGCAGTTTTCTCTCCGGTAACAGATCCATAAATAAACAGGCAGGTTCCAGTCCACGAACATCCCTTAGACAAAAGAGAAAGAAAAACTGCTATTCGAACCAAAACAGATCACGACAATACGATTATAGATGCCGCCGAGACAAATATACCAGTTTTTTCAGGAATAGTACCCAACGAATTGTTACAGAATATCTCATTGGCAAATGCACAGCTTAGAGAACAATGAAAATCATCCGAGTATAGACGGCCCAGTTTTGTTCTCTTTGGGAAAAATGAGTATCAGGAAAAGATAAATTTTACTAAACTAATTAACTCAGTTAAAATTCAGAAAGAGTTTCTGGCTATCCTAAAACAACATTTACCGCAAAAATTTATCACTAATCACGTCATACCACAATTTAGTAGCCAGCGTTCATTTTTTGTCCAGGCATCGAATTTGGCGTCTTGGCGAACGGCGAATTTGTAGTTTAGGGTTGCCAAAGTTTGGAAGCTCTGACTTCAATAATAAAAGAGATCTGGAATATTCTGGAAAAATTCATTAGTTTCTTGAGAAGAACAAAACTCTTCGAAAGTTCTATAAATGACTCACAAAAACTATTAAAAAAAAAGATTGATTGTTCATGATTGTAGACTAGAAGTTGCCTATATCGTTACGTGTTACTTTCTACACGGTATTACAGTAAGAGTGGAAACAGATAAAAGATTTTTCATTTCCACGAAGCTCGCCTTTGACTTAGCGTAAAATTAGGCATTTAAATGTGGCGAAAAATGGTAGTAAGGGATTTACAAACTTTGGAAACTTTACATCAAGTCTAGTTCTGGAAATTTTGTAATGACGCATTCGTTTGTCGCGCAGAACAAACTTAAAAATTCCATAAACCATTGACGATACTTTCGATAAATTCCAATTCCAGTCAGATTTCGAAATATTTGAAATTTTATATTTTTTTCCGACTGAGTGAAAATAATGCCTGGACCGGGAGTCGAACCCCGGATCTTTGACTTACAAGGTCAAGACTCTACCAATTGAGCTATCCAGGCCGACAAACCAGTCGGCATTACTCACTCAGACAACCTTTAAGCAGAAAACATCTGGTCTATCATTTAGATAGCTCAACAGAAATAAGCCGCAGGTAAAGGGAAACACCATAAAACAATGGGAAAGAAATACAATTTTTTTATTAAAAACACACAATCAACCGATTGGAAGAAAATCATATTTATTATTGAATTTTTTTTTTTTTTTTTTTTCCTACTGAGTGAAAATAATGCCTGGACCTGGAGTCGAACCCCGGATCTTTGACTTACAAGGTCAAGGCTCTTAGTAGTAATGCCGACCGGTTTGTCGGCCTGGATAGCTCAATTAATAGAGCCTTGACCTTGTAAGTCAAAGATCCGGGGTTCGACTCCCGGTCCAGGCATTATTTTCACTCAGTCGAAAAAAAAAAAAAATTTCAATAATAAATATGATTTTCTTCCAATCGGGTGATTGTCTGTTTTTAATAAAAAAAATTGTATTTCTTTCCCATTGTTTATTGGTGTTTTCCTTTACCAGCGGCTTATTTCTGTTGAGCTATCTAAATGATAGACCAGATATTTTCTGCCTAAAAGTTGTCTGAGTGAGTAATGCCGACCGGTTTGTCGGCCTGGATAGCTCAATTGGTAGAGTCTTGACCTTGGAAGTCAATGATCCGGGGTTCGACTCCCGGTCCAGGCATTATTTTCACTCAGTCGAAAAAAAAAGGCATTATTTTCACTCAGTCGAAAAAAAAAAAAAAAAAAAAAAAAAAAAAAAAAAATCAATAATAAATATGATTTTTTTCCAATCGGTTGATTGCGTGTTTTTAATAAAAAAATTGTATTCGAAATATTTGGTTGTTCCTGAATTTAGCGAAATTTATGCTCTGCAGTGTATTTAACAATGTTTATTTGATTTCTGCAGTAAAAATAACTATTTCACTGGGTTGCTTCAATAATGTTAATTTTTGCAGCACAAAAAAAGAGACCTATTCAATTGTTTACTGAATCTTAATGAAAAAGAAGTGCATTCGGCGACTAGAATTTGCTTATTTCTTCATGAATTACTTTCTATACACTAAAATGTCGACAAAGTTTTTTTTTATCAATATCAATTACAGGCTCTATCTACGGACTTTCATTAAATGAAACACATTCGTCGACTAGAACATATTTCTTTCTTAAAAAATCAATTTCGACATGCTAAAATGTCCACAACTTTCTCAACAATAAAATTACTCGTTCTATCTACGGGATGAATATTCATTAAATAAAATGCATTCGTCGACAAGAACCTGCTCATGTCTTTACAAATTACTTTCTACATACAAAAATGTCTTCAACTTTTGTAACAATCAACATTAGTAGTCTATCATTAGCTTCTTTTGAAATCTCTATGATAGTAGGTCATATTTAATGGCCAAAACCTTTGTATTTTTAGTCATTATGAATCTAATTTTCCTAACTATCTCCAAAACGGAAAAACGAATACAGTCCAAATAGGGAGGTGAACAACTAGATGTTATGACATACCTATATACCAATTTGCAACGTTCTACATCCAACTGTTTTCGACTTATGCGAGATACATTACAGGCTTTTTCTACGGGATGAATATTCATTAAATAAAATGCATTCATTGACGAGAACCTAATTATGTCTTTAAGCATAACCTTTTACATGCAAAAATGCCTTCAACTTTCATAACAGTATCATTACAGGATCTATCATTAGCATTTTTCTAAATATCTATGATGGTAGGTCATATATAATGGCCAAAACCTTTGTATTTTTGGTCTTTATGAACCTAATTTTCCTAAATATATCCAAAACGGAAAATCATATAAAGTCCAAAATGGGAGGTGCACAACTAGATGTTATAAAAAACCTATGTACGAATTTTCAACGTTCTACGTCCAACCGTTTTTGAATTATGCCAGATACACACACACACACACATACACACATACATGCATACAGACGTCACGAAAATTCGTGTAAAATTGTTGATATCTCTGAAACGGGAACTCGTATTAAAACCAAAGTTGCAAGTGTACAGCTAGACATTATAACAGTTGCACATATAAATTTGAAACCTTCTACGATGATTCATGTTGAAGTTATGCAAAATACAAAATCAATTTCGCAAATCGGGATTACTATACTTCCTTATACTTTGTATAAGGAAGTAAAAAACTATTCCCAGCAAAATTCAGGTCCTCAGCAATATCCTAGAAATTCTGTCTCTCGAATATGGTAGACGGAGATGCCGGTTTCAAACACAGGTTCAACTAGTCAATCTAGATGTGTAAGTTGTTAACATACAGACTAGGATCCCTTATAAAGACCATCATATAGAGAATTCCACCAGGCCTAGGCTCATAATACAGATGGCCTAAATGCCTGCACCAAAGCCATTATAAAATTTAGGATAAATTTTGGTTTAGAGAGACGCATAATAAGTAATAATATCAAAGAGTCCAAAAAATTATTGCCAAATACGAGAAAAAAAAAAAAAAAAAAAAAAAAAAACATTTCGTTGGATAATGATTGCATACTTCAATGCAACAGTTTTGGAATAGAATATATGTCATTTAAAGATTTAAACATTTTTCAGTTGCTTCTGCCATCTGATATGGTTAACAAGCAATTCAGGAGAAGAATTTCAAAATTGCATCATTGTAAGTTGTAAGAAGATTGAATTGCGGTAAAATTTAGAGAGGAAATCTGTGTATGTGCATGCGTGAGGTTTAAAAACCAATGTTGAATTTTAGGGACCTACACCTAGCGGTAAATGCCTTTTTGAAAACATTTAAATTAAGCACAGCAGCTTTTAACGAGTCTTAAACTATTTCAAATAGCAGATACAGCTGTTAAGCGTTTAGAAATATTCATCCGTGAGGAACATTACTATTGCTCAACCTGTATATTATTCTTTGGGTCAAAAAGAACAGACAACAGGAAAAATCGCAAAGCACATACAACTATTGGACTTCCAGTTGCGTGTTTGACCGTGATTAGGAGGTTACATAAAACTAGCCTCTAGGTACGACAACCGTTAAAACATATGCCATTAACGCCTATTCATTGCATTTCTGTGATGTATGGAACACAGAAATCACACCTCCCAAAATTATTGAAAGGGATAGTTTTGGATTTGCCAGCGTTCTCGTTTGGGAGTAAGTTTTGCCAGGTGTACTGAACTCCACATTTTTCAATTATTTTTATTTACTAGTATACGCGATGGTATTTAGGTTCTTATGCTCTATACAAGGTGTTGACAGTCGAAATTTTTTCCCTGATTCTTTCACCAGTATATTTATATAATTTTGTTTTACTTAATTAATTGTACAAACTTACTACTAAAAATTTCGAACGAAAAATACTGGTGGAAGTGTCAGGGAAAAAGTTTTTGTCTGTCGACGAATTGTTATATATAGTACCAACTTGAGATGTTCCGGATCTGGATTTCCACTTCATAGATGATAATGCATCGTTCCTTCATCCACTGAGTGAAGAGAGTGGAGATATGCAGCGAATGAATTGGTTTATAAGGTCTCTGGACATAAATTTATTTAACTTGAGTACGATATTCTTTAAAATGCTTAGCAGAAACTGAGTAGCAGCTAGAAATAATTTAACATCTGTGATTATTCGCAGTACAAAAAGAATGAGGCACGGTGCCTCAACATCTCCTTCGCAATTTCATCTTTAACATGGATATTCTTTGTAAATACTGCATCGTAATAAGGGACGGTCATACCCCCATCAAAAACTAGATTTTTTTTTTTTTTCAGAGTGCCTGTCATCGAGACCTATCACTTTATACAGAGGTGTCAAAGTTACTCATATAATAAAGTGCTTTTTTATACCTTTGAATCTTTAAGTGTGAGGCAATGCAAATGGTTTTATAGAAATCATCGCATATACTCACACTTTGTGGTTCATGTAGTATATTTTGGGTAAATGTAGAATACAATGATGTTATATCAGAAAAAAATATTTCTTCTTTAATTTTTGTATACAAGAGTAATTGTCATTTAATGTTGCAGATATATATAAATTCATTGCATTAAGAAAGATATCGCAAAATAGGTGCTGCTTAAAAACTCATCAACAACTTCAAAAGAGAAATATAAAGAAAGATTTAACATAAAAAATATTCTTCTTGTAAATTTGTGTAATAGAGAAAATGTTTGTTCACATATTTTTCCTGGATGTAATGAATTTTTTCTCATCAGATGGTTCTGCAACTGATTGAGTTCTTTTTACAAGTGAACAAACATTGGAAGTCATATATTTATTTTATATACATATATACCTTTTTAAGAAAAATATAATATTTTTGAAATTAATCTCGTCTCAGAATGAGAAAAACATAAAAGCTGATTTTCTGAAAGTGATCATATAGTCATACGCTTTTGTCAAAGATTTTCAAATATTGTGTCAAAATTATTTGAAAAATTGTAAGGATATGAATTATTGAATATATGAAAAGTCTCCTAAGCTTTATTGATGCAAATTTATATTAATAGATATTATTTTAAATAGATTGACATTTATTTTTATTACATGCTGATTTGTCATTTTTATCCATCTGCCTGTAGAAGATAATTTACAGTGTATAAATGTGTACGGGGAGTTGCTTTATACATATTCTTTTTTTTATTATTTTGCATTCTTTACTGACAGAATGTCATTTTCATGGCCAAAACAAAGATTTACTATGGAAAATACGCATTTGATTACTTACAAGGAAACGTTCTTTCAAGGAAACGCTAAACTCATAGAATTCGATGAAATTGGTACAGGTGTTAGAAGAACTTACAGAAAATTCATACTCTGAAAATTAGCTGCTTAAGTTCATTAGGAAAGGTGTAGAACGTTGTTCTAAATTGAATCGGGATTACCAGAACTTTGCAGTTAGCACCAATTGGCGACTTTGAATTCTTGAAAACTGACGTTTTTAAGAAAATGCAATTCAGTGACAAAACAAGAATTTTCTTCTGGGGCATTTTCTATATAAAAGTCACTGCTCCGTTAAACAAATAGATTCCAAAATATTTATATATATATATATATATATAATCATGCAAGGGACTTTCCAGCATTAAACTAAATAAAAACGAATATTTATAGCACCTCGCTAATATATACTTCAAATAAAGGGTAGAAATATATACTTCAAATAAAAGGGTAGATTAGCCGTACAATATCTCTTCAAACTTAGCTTCAGACAGTTTTGAAAGCAAAATATAAAAAAGTGACTTTGAAACAGCGTTAAACTGGAACGGAGGACACAGGGGCAATTCATTTAAGAACTTGGCGATTTTCTCTGCATCCTCGCCATGTATTGTTGCATTTGACGTTAAAAATGTTGACTTTTATTAATTTGTTTACCTTTTTTCCGTTGCAATTAAGCAGCTAATTTTTTCACCGTAGATATTTTGAACCATATTCTACCACCTGTAGTTTTGTCGTTGAATTCTATGACCTTAGCTTAAGAACGTTTCCTTGTTAGCATGCTATAAAATAATAATAATAATAATAATAATAATAATTTAACTATATATTCTCTTACTAGCATAAATATTTTAAGTTGTATATTATTATTATTGTTGTTGTCGTAAGAACATTCTTTTTTTTTTTCTTTCAATTTTTTAAAGGAAAATATGAAAACATGAATATTAATTAAGCTACATTAAAATTATTACGTATTGAGCCTTTCGGGAACCCTTTACTGTAAACAAATGACAAATGTAAGAAATACTAATGAATTAAATAATGTAGTACATGTATTGAATAATGTACATATATTATCTAATGTACATAGATTGAATAGTGTATAAATATTGAATATTTTTCTTATTTTAGATATTTTTTACACTTTCCAACAAGGTTGCAAAATGTTAATGACTTCGGTTTGTTTGTCTGTCAGTCAGTCTGTCTAACTCTCCGCTCTCTATCTCCCGTAAATGTTCATGGAATTTCTGGATACTGATATATATTATTCAAGTTCACTATTGGATGCTTTCTATTGAAAATAGAGTAAATACCACCACTGATGTGTATACAGGGATACCTGAAAGTATTTCAGAGAAATGGGTTCTATGAGAAGCATTTCTATAAACTAAATTTTAATAACTTTACTTTTCACAAATCTTAATGAAATTAAAATATGTTATTTGTATGCACAAAAAAAAAAAAAAAAGAAAAAGAAAGAAAGAAAGCGTTCTGTTGAATGTAGTATGGCTAGCCTTACATTTACAGGGCCATACAGAAATATTCAGTTACAATAAGGTCTTTTGTGGAAATTTTGCTGGAATTGCATTTTCGTTTACAATAAGCTTTTTTAACACTTTCTAAAAATTCTTAAGCATGCATATGATTTCAGTTTATGTATCTGCCTGTCCGACTGTCCATCTGTCTATCTGTCCGTCGTCAGCCCCCAACGGCAATTATAATAATAATGATATTAATGCCAGATTCAAGTTCAGTATGGAATATTCCCTATTTAAAATGGCATTAATAAATCTTGTAAAAATGGTTTTTGTACAGGGGCACCCAAAAAAATGCAAATGCATTCCGTTTTAGGGCAGACATTTTTATAAATCACATTTAAATAAGTTTCATCTACGAAAATCATAAAGAGAGAGAAACGTAATTTTAATATGCTAAAATAATGTTTTGTATTGATTATGATATGACTAACTTCAGATTTATAGGGCTACGCCAAAACAATTAAAATCTAAGAGCTAGATTGTCTTTTGTGTTAAGCATTTTTAACACTTTCCTACAATGTTTAAGAGTGATTATGAATTAAATTAGTCTATCTGTATGGCTTTCAGTCCTTTTGTCTGTCCGTTGTATGATAACTTAGGCAAAGAACATTGAAAGTCACACGATACGAAAAGTACGTGCAGTTGGAAAATGTCAATAATTAATGCATACCTCCTGATTGGCCTTTCTTGTTTGCATGGAAGCAAATACGGAAAAAGTATACTTATAGGGAATTAAATTATATGATTAAATATTTAAACTGAGTGAATTAAAAGTTAAAACATTATTTTTATTTTATTGTAATGTGGAAACAATATACAACACGGTTGCCACAAGCGAAGTTTTTGTTTTTATTTTTATTTTTATTTTTCCAAGAAACAAAATTTATGATACATTTACAAAAGTAAATTTGCAGTATGCCTGAATAAATTTATGATAAATTTTATGTTACTGAAATAGTGGTACGAAAATACATATACTGTACACACTATACATATTAAAATAATGTGAAAAATTAAATCCAATTTATTTTGAGCGAAAATCCAGTGAAAGACTATGAAATGGAACGAATCACTGAAACCCGAGTGCATCGCCTTATTTGCAAAATCAATATGACAACATCGCAAAAATGAAATACAGTTTAGTTCACATGACCTAATATTATCCATACACACCTAAAATCCGTCCTTCAAAAACAAGATATGACCCGCAATCTATAAAATCAGGACACATACCGATGCTACGACTAATTAATTCATTATATTTTTGCAAAGAAAGTGTAAAAAAGCAGACAAAAGTATTAAAAAAAAAGGTGATTTTAATTTTCTACCAATAACCCTG